>JAPKIE010000010.1:600000-889792 GCA_026725045.1 Vanrija sp. TS_01 | reverse complement strand
CCCTAACCCCCTAACCCCCTAACTAACCCCCTAAACAATACTCTATTCATCGACGGGCTTAGCCTCACCCGTGAGTATACTTCAAACTTCTATCGCGACAGAAGTTTGTACCAAGATCTACGGCGCACCTCGCCGTACAACGCTGACGATTACGTAGACACTTCTTCACAGATTGAGTCCTCGGGAGATAAGATCCAGCTACGGGAGTATATCTAGTATTGAGACTAGTAAGGACTCGCATACGCTGTGACAGGGTCGGGACTGGGCCATCTTCCACCCGTGGGTTATCAAGACGCCGACCGGGTACTGGGATTTCTACCGTCCGGGAGAAGACGTGCCCCCCGGTCGGGAGTTGGGTATCCACCGGCCGGTAGTTGTGGCCCCACCGGGCCGGCACTTCATGTGCCCCCGTCTCGGGCCACACGGGGGCTATCAAGATACCGAGTCGGTAGCGGTGTGGTCCCGAGCCGGGAGATGAGCTGGTACCGGGGCGGGAGCTGAGAACGCCCGGGCGAGGCGACACGGTAGCTGTGATGGCCCCGGCTCGAGAGTGGCAGTGCCACCGTGTCACCTCAATCGGTACCAGCCGTGGTCCCGACCCGGGACTCGTCATGTCCCAGGTGGAGGATGCCGGTAGGTGACATCCTCCCGGCCCGGTACCTCAGATCCTCCCGGCAGGGTTTCAGTGCCACCGGCTGGAAGTGGGACGGTAGGTGGCAGCCACCGGGCCGGGGCTTGAGATGCCCCCGTGCCGGGTGATGCAGTGACATGCCCCGCGGGCGATATACTTTCATCACCCGTGGGGGATGTATGACCTGACCCGCGGGCGAAGTATGTCATGACCCGCGGGCGATGATGGCACTACGCGCGGGCAATGTGCCACATGACTCGCGGGCGATGCTGGGCGATGCTGAGCATGACCCGCGGGAGATGTACGACATAACCCGTAACAATGCGGATGATGTCAACATGACCCGCGGGCGATGTTCGACAACAGCTGGTGACATCACCCGTGGGGCATGTTGTGTCTTCGTCCGCGGGCAAATCAGCGACATAAGCCGCGAGCGATGCGATAAGATAATCCGCGGGTGATGCCACGGCATTCTCCGTGGACTGTGTAACAACACATGCCGCCGGAGATGTAACAACCTAACCCGCGGGCGATGTATCGACATCGGCCGATGCGAAGACACTATGCGCAGGAAATGTGTCCCTATCCGCGGGCAATGCGTCGACACTATCCGCGGGTGATGCGTCGACATTGTCCGCGGGCTATGTGAGTACATAAGCCGTGAGTGATGCGGTGAATGAGCCACCCCACGTCATCAGTCTCGACGGCGGCGGCAGTCTTGATGATGAGGACGGTATGGAGCGAAAGCCTCCAGATCACCCGTTCACCGTGACGGCGCCGCAGATGCTGGCGCCATCGAGGAGCGCGCTGTTGCGGCCGCGCCATCGCTGTAGGTCACTTGTGTTGCTGCCACACGGGGCGACTCCAGTGGTCTGACATTCGTCAGCCCTATTTGTGTTCGTCGACGCCGTAGGCCAACAAGTGAATACTTCAGGAGGATAGCCATCGATGAGAAAGAATTGACACCAATTACGAACGAGATGGCTTTGACCAAAAGGCGGCTCCGATGCTGACAGGCAGAGCGGAAGAACACCCTCCCGTGGTCGTTGGCGCCGACCGATGGAGCTTGACCAGCGGTCGAGAAACAGTCAAACAAGTTGTAGACTCCGTTGGGAGCCGATTAGGAAACAGGCGTCACTCGACCAGAGCAGCCATACTTGCGTGGATGGTCGCGGACGTCAGAAAGCTGTCCATCACAAAATCGAGCCCCTACCACTTAGTCCTCTTCCAGTCCTCTACAGCGCAATCAGCCGAAAGCCCCAGACTCGATACGAGAAGCCGCGCGCAGTCGACGCATTGACCAAGCTTGCCGCTCGCTTCACCAAGTTCCACTCGTCCTGTGCCGATAGCACCTCATCATTGGCTCGATCTCACTATTCCAAACATGTGCGCTTGCTAACCGACTTCCTCACCATGTGATTCCATCCGTATCTACGCCTGTCGACATTGCGTCGAGCCGCGTGCTGTGAAACCCCAAAATTGTCGAGCTGCCTGCAACCTCAGCACCACGGCGTCGTCGCCGATGCCGCCGGCCATCCCTCCATTACAAATACATCTCTACAAATACTTGTCTACAAATGATTCTCTACAAATGTGTGCAGCGCACCTCCAGCTCGGGCTTCGCCGACCCAACTCTGCTCGCCTAACTGATACCGGCAGGTCGCACCACTGGAATCTAGTACCTCGTGGCGCTCAAAGTGGCTTGTGATCAATGACGCGGTCGGATCAGTCGCCGCTGGAGCACAAGTTGAGGGCATCAGGGGACTGCAAGATGATGACGGTCGTGTCAGACGCTACCCAGCTGAGTCTCCAAACACGCTCGTGGCAGAACTGCGAGGACTGGCTCCGTCACACGAACCCCGTCGTGTGCCATTGTCAGCGACACAGCGGCTGCTCGCAGGCCTCAGAGAAGCTCTTCGAGCGCTGGCCTGTCGACCTCACTTCTTCTATTTCGAACACTAAATACAAATGTGTTCACAACACATTCCTCAGGGAACACAACTGGGGGTTTGTCGTCGCTGTACCAGCCTACTGGATCGCACTGCGCGATAAACGCTTACCCCTTGCTCACCCTGTGTGGCGCTCTGTCCTTGCGCACCACTGCGCGACGCGACTAACATGCGTCGTTGCACAGCACCCTGCGGTGCAAAGTCGCTGCTTCGGGCCAGCCCGCACTGAAGGCCCGAGGCCCGACATCGGGGTCTGACGCCAAGCCACCACCGCAATCGACGACCCTTGCGATCGACCGCCAAGGGTTGTCAGAGCGCTGCTGCGTCTCTGACATCTTGCAGTAGTCATGAAGGCGGGTATGCACAGAGTTTGTACACGGCAGCGGACCGTTGAGTGCCGCTCGCTGCCCACGATGCCCACGATGCCTACCTCGTGTTATCTACACCTCGTATTATCTACACCTCGTACATGAACTGATTCCGGACGCGTTTCGATCGGGGTACCTTTTCGGGACACGCGGTGAGGCGCTCGCTTTGCCCTGAGCCCACAAGTTCTGGTTGGCGGAATGTGATGAAACTCTCCGGAAGCCCAGATCTTACCCTTCGGGATTTAGGATACCGACTGTGGAGGATCCACCGCGGTTCGACGCCACCGCAGTTCGACCCCGCCGCAGTTCGACCCCTCGTCAGTCCCCACCGCGGTGTCAAACACCGAGACTAATTCAGGCCAGGAACAACATTAGAAGCCTCGAGGCTGGATTGGAATCATTCGAAACGTTGCCTGACTGAACCTAACATCGCGTCTAATCAGATCCCACTTCATACACCGTTCGGACTTGACCGCGTGGTCGGGCACCAGGCAACAGACGGCTACAACCACGTGGACTCCGAGGGTGAGAGCAAAAGAGCCACGGGCATAGGATGTAAGCCACGCTGAAGCGCACAGAGCAAGGCCTCGGCCGCACCGAGTGTAGCCAGGCTCACGCGCAATGAGTGTGGCCAGCCTTAACGAGTGCAGCTAGCCTTAACGAGTGCAGCTAGCCTCGAGGCAGCGAGGAGAGCCAAGTCGAAGGGAGAATGATCCCAGATGGCCCTGACAACACCCTCAACAGTGCAGCTATGACCTGTGCAGCTCCTCGAGACATTCACACTGCGCGTGGACAAACAATGTCCAGGTCCCAGCTACTCCCTGATAGGGAGAGTGAATGTCAAGTAAACAGCGACACAGGGCTGTTGAAAGTCCAAGACCCACATGTGGCACACTCTCTCTCGTGAGCGTGACGCCGAGTGCTTTTCGACTGTTAGAACATAGCCCGCTGTGGACGTCAGTATAAAAGCTGCGTTCACACACCGCCGCCGCCCTTACCACTCTTCCACGCTCACTTCCTAACCATGCTTTCGGCCCTGCTTGCTATCACTCTCCTTACCGGCGGCGTTCTTGCCCAGAATCCCCCAGGCTTCACCAGTCAAACTGGCCCACCCAGCTTCTTGGGATGTTACGCCGCCGTCACACCGCAGTCCACGGTGCAGCCCGGCCTTTTCACCTTCCTCGGCTGCTCAGTAAGCCACAATCGGTTGACACACGCTAACGCCCAGTCCACCTGCAAGACTCAGAACCAAGCATTCTTCTTTTACAACCCCGACACCCAAGGATGCGCCTGTGCTGTCACTGCCTGGTCAACCCCCGTCTCGCTGCTGACCGGCTCCAACACGGTGGGATGCACGGCCCAAAACCAGTCGCCGCCCGGCTGTCAGTCGTGCCCATTCAACACTTGGCAGTACTGGGACAGCACCACTACGTTTGTGTCGGGTTACTCGACATGTTACGCCCAACCAAACGTCAACATCGCTTTGGGGTCGTACAACGTCATTTCTACCCCTGGCGACTGCTTCAATCAGTGTAGATTCTCCACATACGCCTACGTGTATGCAAACGTAAGTGCTGATGAGTTTCCCCGCTGAGGCATAGATCGCCTTCAACCAGTGGAACTGCTTCTGCTCAAACTCCTACTTGGTTCCCGGTGGCACGTCTTTCCAGGGCTGTCAGCAGGGCAGTGTGTTTGTAAGTCGCGTGTTGTGTCACCTGCCGTGTGGCATAATTGACACCGCGCAGGTTTTCGCCCACTCGCTCCAGGCACAAGCTTCTGGAAATGCGCGCAAGAGGCGTACCTTGGCCGACCCCAACAAGTATTGCCCTGGAGCTCTGTCAGCTTGCAAAGTTACAGACTCGTCGGAGGGCTACGAGGTAAGCGCCAAGCAGCCACGTTTGCTGACCCCAGTGCATCGACACTCGCACAGAGCTCGAGTCGTGTGGCGGTTGCGTCAACGGCTACTTTGACAACTCGACTCAGCATCTTGGCGTCAAGTGAGCCATGCTTCATGTCCCCACACTAACACCCCCAGCTGCGACGCCCTCTCCACCCGCGATCAGCAGTATACGTGTGTGGCGGGACTGTGTCAGCCTTTGTAGGCGACTGCCCGCAGTCCTGCGAGTCTAGTCCTTCGGTCAACTGTGGATTGATCGGCATTCAGCTTCTCCCTCCGTCCCTGTACATGGACAGTTTTGTTTCGTCCCACATGGACAGTTCTTTCGTCCCACATGGACACCTTCAATTCGTCTGACAGGACAGTTTTTCCCGTCCAACAATGACAGTTTTACGTCCTACATGGACAGTTTTCTCGTCCCACATGGACAGCTTCATTTCGTCCCACATGGACAGTTTTCGTCCCACATGGAAAGCTTAATTTCGCCCACAGGACAGTTTATCTTCGTCCAACAAGGATCGCTTTACGTCCCACATGGACAGTTTTATTTTTATTTTATTTTTCATCCACTTCCCCACCCCACCCCTACAACTCGTAATGCTTTACAATAGACATTCTTGCCGTCGATGTTTAGTATCCGTGTCGCGCTGTCGAGTGGTAACAATTGGCTTGGTGACCGAGTTTGCGCCTGTAGACCATGATGGGCGTCACGCGAGGTGTGATCACACCGGGTGACGCGGTCGCGAGCTCACAGCTATGCCGGAAAGGTGATGACGCTAGATTGTAACGCACGCCTGGTCATCAGCAAGCACATCGACAACAAATTTAGGCAAGACAACAAGGGAGGGACTGCCGAGGTCAAGTCGGTTCAGACCGTTGTTGCAGATCATGCGGCCATGGCATGCTGACCCAACACCGGTCATCTCCGAAGAGAGCAACCGCCGACGTCAGGTTCACCGTCGCATGCTGCTCCCTCTCACATTCGCTGGTCTGTGTCAGGCCATGAAAATGAGTATCACGGCGACTTCCATTAGATTGAGGTGGCTTCAAAAGGCAAGCATCAACACTGGTCAATTAGATCGAGACTAAAGGGTACTGGGGTCATTCGACGTACCCGCCGCCGTGCCCGCCGCCGCCGCCGCTATACCCATTCCTAGCCTAGGGCTGTCGACGTATTGATGAGCTCGATTCGCTCGCCCACGCCACCGCCACCCTACCTGCCGCTGCGGCGGCCGGCGGGTAAAAAGGCGTCGGCTTGCTGGGTGGGGCCGGGCCTAGCTGGGCTGCTCGTCCTTGAGAGGCTCTGAGCCTGTGCAGCCCTCGCCGAAAGAGGTCGTGAGAAGGGAACACAATGAGCTGGATAAATTGCACATAGATTAAGTGAGAAAGCGTGGTGCATATTGCAGCAGGCGCAACCCCGACGACCCAGAAGCACGCACAACCCCAACGACCCACGCACGGCAAAGGCCATCGCCGTCACGCCTTCCTCGCCTCACTCTCAAGCACTGCTCTGGCACATACTATCCACCTTCCGCTCACACGCGATGAAAACCTAACTGTATCCGAGCGGATGCAACCGCGTGCAGAGCGCAGCCTTTCGGCGGCTTGCGCAACTGTGCGGTTATGTACAACTGCATCCGACGGCAGCAGACGGAATGTTGAGCCACCGGACAATGTAGCAGCATCGCGCATGGAAGATCTGCCTATCTCGGCTGCCCACTTCTTGTATAAAGAACACCCCTTGCGCCGCAAGCTACAACTCGCTGCGCCCGCCACCCCACCCGCCCGCACCCCCAGGGTGTCGGTCACACCAACGCACAGTCAGCGCGACGGCACGAGCATCCTCTGCAGAACAAGCATTGTCGTAGCGCAAGCATCTTCGCGACGCCCACAGCGGCCAGAAATGCATAATGCATGTCGAGACCAGTCCTACTTAGTTGTTGTTGTTGAGAACCTCGCCGCGGCCCCACCCTTCATCACCTCTGTCGACGCGGCAGGCGAATCAGCGACTATCCGCTCCCGTTGGATGCCAACCTGACTGCGGATGCAAGCTGACCCTGCGCGCAGGTGCGGCTAATCTGCATCCGAGGGCTGGACAAGGAAAGCTGGAACCACGCGGCTTCACCATGCTGCTGGAACTACACGGCTTCACCAACTGACTTTTCTAATAGCTACCCAGTCATTGTTGGCATATTCATCACATCGCGCCGCCCGTACCTGCTATCGTTCATGCCGCCGCCGTCGCCGTACCTGTACCCATGGCTAGCTCGAGTCAAGAGTGATCAACTCGGTACGCTCGCACCCGCACTTGCAACCGCACCCGCACCCGCACCCGCACCCATGGCCCAGGCCTCGAACGACGGCGACCACGCTTGAAAGTTCTGGCGGTGCTTGCCCACATCCGCGAGGTATGACCCGAAATGGATATCACCGGTTTTCGACTTGGACGACGGTGTAGAGTACAGAAGGTAGCTGGCCGCCTCGTCGCCGCCGGACTGGAGCTCAAAGCCCCAGTCCACCATGATGGCGTTTGTGCCGTTGATATGGTTATCTATCTGAGTGGGTTGCCAAGTGATGTTGACCAGAACGAGCTCTCCGTCGGGGGGATTTGGCTTGTACTTTATGACTGAGCGATACGCAAAGTCGACGCCGCGTGTGCCCTTGCATATGTCGATGAGTGGCTTGAACGCGTCGCCAAAACTGGGCTTGGTCGGTGGCGCCTCGTCGCCATCCGCCGGGGCAACTGTGTACACCGCCGCGTTGTTGTTGTCAAACGCGCGGTAGATCCAGATGGTTGTGGCGTTTGGCGCAACCTCGACCCACCGACTCCAGACGGAGCGCACCAACGACGGAAGAATGGTGACAAAGTTTTGCTGGAACCGAATAATCGGTTCTACCCGAGCGCGCACGTCGCCCGATACCAGCTGCTCGCCACGGCCAACACTCGGGTCAAGAGTAAACTGCGCTTGGATATTGTCACTCGCACCGGGTACTTTGAATCGGTCCAGGAACTTGTCTCCCGCTTCGGCACCTTCCGCTCGTAGCAGGCGGAGCCATTCGGCCATGCCACTGTCCGCAGTAAAGGTCGGGAAGCCAGCTTGCGCCTTTGTCCACGAAATGTTGCTGACAACGTGTTTGTTTGCCGGGGTGTATGCGAGCACAACCTGAAAGGGGCGATCGACGCCGAGGACGCCGCCTGAAGCACAGAAGGTAGACCACACCCCCTTGACCGAATCGATGAGGTGGGCGTCATCGAGGCCGAGTTGGGAAACCTGGGAATTTGACTGGACAAGCTCTGATGATGTCAAAAACTGTCCACTCTCGTGTCGGAAGACGACGAGGACTCGAGGCTCAACCCCATCGTCGACGAGGTACACGAGAACGAGGTTGAATGCAAGCTTGAGAGGTCATGTGGCTGGCTCGCGCAGCAAGGGGGACACAGCGGTCTGGAAAGCTGCAGTGAAGCTCTCCACCCGCTGCTTGTCGGCCGGGTTGTCGACGCCGACGAACGCAGTGTTGACCTGAGCGCCTCGGTGGGTAGCGGGCGTCCCGGTTTGCTGGGTCATGGCCTGGTTGGCCGGCCGCTCGTCCTGTCGTGGCTTCGAAGATGTGCAGCCCATGGCGAAAGAGTCGTGATGCGGAAAAGTGATTGAACTAGTTGCGTGCAGCTTAGAGTCGTAGTTGCGTGCAGCTTCAGAGTGGGGCTTGCAGGCACAACCCCAAGAACCCACTTAACACGGCAACGTACAAACATCGCCCTCAGTGACGCACGTCTGTCCGGCAATCAACCGGTCCTGAACCGGTCATCCGCCTTCACCGCCACGGCCACAGGCATGTCTCTCGCACGCCATATCATCCGAAACAAGACTATCCGCTAAGTTGCGGTGCAAACCTACTGTTTCCGCGACGGATGCAAGTGATAGCCTTGCGGCGACCTAGCGCACAGCTGCGGCTATCACAATTTGCATCCGGTCGGCTCAAGCCGAATGACAACGGAGACCGTCCAAGACGGCGCCCATACATCACTAGCCGGAGCCATTGTGACAATACAACTAATGAGCATCTCTACTGGTTTACTGTTTAGTCGAGCACAGTCTCTACAGCCCTCCCGGCCTCCCGGCCGACCTCCCGGTGGCATCTGGACAAAAGTCCCCGAGTCCCTCGTCAAGGAGCACTGGCCTGGGAGGAGTCCAAACACGATCCAGGTTGTGAGGGACGGTGCCCACGTGCAAGCTTCTGCCCTTAGACTAGAGGCGTCACCGACCAGGTGAAGCTGGCCAACCCTGGAGATTATGTTGAGTTTGGGTTGAGAGTGGATGTAAAGACTAGCAGCTTCCTCGCCCTCGTGTTTCATCAGGAGCACCCAATCCTCCATCATTTGGCATCTAGTCTGGAACGTCTCTCCAGGGTGAGGGTGCCAGGTGACGTCTAATTGGAACCGCTCGGCGGATTGCCTGGTCTTTGGCAAGTACTTCGAGACGATACGGGCGGGATAGCCGACGGCGGGTCGGCCTTCGAGTAGGTTTAAGAGGGGTTAGAGCATAAGGGTGGGGAACTCGTCTTTTGAGCCGCACTCAAGGTTGGCGTTGCCGCCGTCCCCCATGACGTCCAGTGCGAGCGTTTTGTCGCCTGTCGAGACGTCTCCAAAGGCGACATAGAGCCACACAGAGGTAGCATTTCGCCGAGATGACGACCACTGCTCGCAGAGTGAACGGGCAAAATAGGGGAGGGTGGCGAGGAATGCTTTCTGAAATACAACGATTGCAGTCCAACGATTGATGATTGCGAGTTCTTCGTCGTCGTCTTCGGTGGGGACTTTGGGGGGGGGGGGGGGGGGACTTTGGGGACAACCGGAGACGGGGCGTGCTGGGTTGTTTCCTGGGTAACCGGAGCGGCCGCTTGCTGGGTTATCACCGGGACACCGGGCGACGGCGCGTTGCTGGGTCGCTCGTCCTTCAGCGGTGTCGACGATGTGCAGCGGATGGCCAAATGCTGAATATAAGACTGACTGACCAGGGGATCTTCAGTGAGGTGGTTGCGTCATGAGTGGGGTGGAAGAATCGTGTTTGTGGAACGGCGTCACATTACACGGGCAACGGGCAAACATCGCCGTGTTACGTTACAACAATCGCCCCCGACCCCCGCCTCTGTCGCAAACAGTCTGGGATTATGCTCACTTGCGATGCTAATCGAACTTTCCGCATCGGATGCACTACCAGCGTGTGCAGAGAGAGATACTTGGGCCTCCGGCTTCTTTCTACTGTACACCGGTACGCAGCGTTGACCTCGCGCCCCTTGAGGCTACAACACAAATCTGCAACCGGCCAGCCAACCGGCCGCCAAGACCATAACCACTGCAACATGAGATCACCGCTAGCCTACAAGACACACCTCACAGTACGGTCCTTTGACATCCTGGCAGTCACCATCGTCGTTGAATCGGACCAGTTTCAGTCGAAGAGCCAGGACGTGAATGACGGCGACCACTGGCAATCTAACACTTGCAACAGAGCAGGTTGGCCCTTCAGGTGAATGTCGCCGACGCTGGACCTTGACGTCGGTGTAGAGTGAATGAAACAGTTAGCAGACTCCTCGCCCTCGCTTCTCATCAAGGCTGCCCACTTGTCCATAATGTGCCTCCTAGTCTCTCCAGGAGCCGGCCTCCAGGTCATGTCGACTTGGACATATTCCGGTCCCTGCGTCGTCGATGGCGAATACTTGAAGACAATGCGAGCGGGGTCCGTAAAACCGGGCCGGCCTTGGTGCACCAATACGAGGCGACTGAGCAGATGCGACATATTCACATTGGCGTTGCGCCCACCGTCCCCGGCCGTGACGGTCATTGTCATGGGCTCCTGGTCTCCAAAGGCGGCATAGCACCAGACCGAGGTGGCATCTGGCACCGAGGACGTCCACTCCTTCCAGATTGAACGTGCAAGATTGGGGAGAATGGCGATGAACTGCCTTTGGAATAAATTGACCGGAATGGCACGAGCGAGGGCTTCCTCGGTGACCAAGACCTCATCCCCGGTGGGCACGGTGTTGAGGCTGATCGGGACGCGGAATTGGTTCGTATAGTCGGGATCCCCCGGTGTGCCCGCAAACCGTGAGATAAACTTGTCTGCGGCTGGTTTGCCTTGTGACTGTAAGAGCCGAAGCCACATGGCCATTCCGGTTGACGCTGAGAATGTGGGCATCCCGATGCGCGCGGTTGTTAAGGCGGTCGTGACCTTGAGGGTTGCACCCACTGCCCGCTCTGCATCAAAGTAGGGGACGAAGGTCAAAAGAACGCGCGCAGGGCGGTCGACGTCGAGGACTCCCCCAGTCTCGCACAGCCTTGTCCATATGCCCTTGACCTGGCTGAGTAGTTTGACCTCCGGGGCCTCCGGATTCAGCTTGGCCACCTCTGCTGATGTTGTAAAACAGCCGTCTATGCCAAACACGATTAGCACTTGAGGGCCGTCCTTGCCATCGTCGACGAGGTAGATCATTGCTATATCGGAACGAAGGGTGAGGCACCATTTGGCGGGTTCTTGAATCATCTGAGGCAGAGCTTTCGAAAGAGATGAGAAGAAAGCATTTTGCCGCTGCCTGCTGCCAGCGGCGATATTAGGCGGACCAGTGCTGGCAGAGGCCGCGGCGGGTTGACCTGTCCCAAATGCAGCCTGGCGTAGAGACGCCTCGTCTTTGAGAGGTGTCGACCACGTGCAGCCCATTGTAGTGATGAGGACAAATGATCAACACATTGCAGAACTTGACTGATGGCTTGGGGCAAGCAAACATCACTTAGTTGCGACGGATGGAACGGGCATTCGACTGGCCGTGTCAGGGATGAAGGTCACAGGCAGGCACCATATCACCGCGGCTTGGCATTCACCTCGCCTCGATTGGTGGGTACATCTGTTGTATGTACATACATACACTGTGGAGAAACCTCCAGCAGCGTTACGTTACAAGCTAGAGGAGACCACTCCTTGGTACTTCCGCTTGGTCACATGCAGTTAGGACGTCGCAAGCCCACAGAATGCATCCGAGACACAGTAACCACGACGAAAACTCACAAATTCCACTCCGACGACTGCTGCAGTGTGGCAATACAACTCATGCGATACACCTTCTTATCATAGATGCCAAGCCAGTGAGCCTACCCCCCTACACCTTGCCCGACAAGCGCCCCGACCTCAACCCCAACAGATATTTCTCACCCTTGTCTCCAAAGCGAGCCCAGGCCCGGAATGACAGTGACCACTCCCAATCGTCCTTCTTTAGACTGGCAAGTTTGCCGGCGAGGTGAATGTCGCCAACGCTGGACGTTGATGTCGGTGTCGAGTGGATGAAACGACTAGCAGCCTGCTCGTCCGCACTAGTTGCCAGCTTTGTCCACTGTTCCAAGATCTTTTGTCTCGTCTCAAGAGACTCTCCAGGGGTCGGTCTCCAGGTCATGTCAACTTGGACCCACTCGCCCGTCGTCTTGAGAACGATGCGAGCGGGATCTAGGACACCGGGTTGGGCGCGCAACAAGGATACGAGGGGACGGAGCAACTCTTCAGGGTCCAAATGGATGTGGTCGGACTTGTGGCCTGGGTTGCCAGTACCTGTGACCCCAACTGTGACCGTAGCGTCGTCTCCAAAGGCGGCATAGAGGCACGCCATGGTAGCATCCGGCTCAGCTGACGACCACTGTTTCCAGAGAGCATGTGCAATGTCGGGGAGAATGGCGAGGAACGCTTGCTGAAATTCAATGACAGGGGCGCCACGCTGGAAGTATTCGTCTGGATCGTAAGAGATAATGTCCTCCCCGGGGGCGAGATCTGTGGGCTTGATGGGCAGACTAAGATGGATCGTGTAATCGGGATCCCCAGGTGTGTCGGCAAACTGGGAGATAAACCTGCTTGCTGCCGGTACCCCTTGAGTCTTCAAGAGCCGGAGCCACTCCGCCATTCCGGTTGACCCAGAGAATGTAGGCATACCAATGCGGGCCGTGGTCAAGGCGGAGGTGACCACGAGGTCCGAGTTGACTGCTCCGCCAACGTGGGGGCGGAAGGTGAAGAGAACGCGGGCCGGGCGTTGGACGTCGAGGACGCCGTGAGCGTCGCACAGCTCTGTCCAGGTGTGCTTGACATGCTCGACTAGGGCGGCCTCGTTGATCCCGGGGCGCAGCTCCGCTATCTCTGATGAGGTCGCAAAAGCGCCATCCTCTTTCTCAAAGACGATTAGCACTTGAGGGCCGTTCCTGCCATCGTCAACGAGGTAGATGAAGAGGAGGTGGGAATCAAGGAGGAGGCACCACCGCGTGGTTGGGTAGAGGAAATCAGGGAGCGCTTCGGCAAGAGATCTGAAAAAGGCGACCTGCGTAACAGGGGGCTGAACATGGGCTGCAGAGACGGCACCTGGTGATTGAAGCCCTTGCTTTGCAGGTTTATGATCAGCGATCTTGCGTGACAGCAGCTCGTTGAGAGCCGTAGATGACCCTTGGACCCAGGCCACAAATCTTGGTGACCACGCCCAAGCTCCGGCATCTATCTTATCAGGCTCACCGACCAGGTGAAGGTCGCCAACACTGGATGTTGACAAGGTTGTCGAGTGGATGTATGAGTTGGCGGCCTCCTCGCCCGAGCTCTCCAGCATTGAGCACCACATGCCCATGATCTCCGCCCTCACATCTTCAGACTTTCCTGAGGCCGCAGGGCGCCAGGTGAGGTCGACTTGGATACGCTCCGCCGCTTGAGCCGTCTTTGGCGAGTACTTGAAGACAATGCGAGCCGGGTCTCCGACGCCAGCTTGGCCTCGGTAAACCTCTGTGAGGCGGCGGATCGAGGCGGAGATCACATTCGAAGGGTCCAATGTAGCCTGGCGGCCGCCGTCCCCCGAGATGACGGTCGCTGCGGCGGAATCGCCGTCTCCAAAGGCGATATAGAACCACACCGAACCAGCATCCGGCACAAGCGATTTCCACTGCTTCCAGAGGGAACGCGCAAGATCGGGGAGAACAGGGGTGAAATCTCTCAAAAATTCAATGACTGGGGTGCCACGCATCATGGCGCCATTGGAGTAAAGGTGCTCCTGCCCTTTGGGCGGAGTGGGGAAGCGGAATGGCGCATTGGCCTGGACCGCAGAATCGGGATCACGGGACGGATCCTTGTGCGAGTACATTCTGAGAAACCTGGTTGCTGCCTCGTCGCCACCTTGCGGTGAACGTAAGATCGTGAGCCACGCGGTCATTCCGGTTGACCCAGTGAATTTGGGCATTCCAATGCGAGCGGGGGTCAGGCTGGTGATAACCAAGACGTTTTTGTCCCTCGCCGCTCTAATGCTGGGCTTGAAGACTAAAACCACGCGGGCGGGGCGGTCGATACCGAGGACTCCGCCAGTGCTGCACAACCGTGTCCATGCGCCGTTGACTTGGCTGAGTAGGTGAGGTTCCGAGAGCTCAGGGTCCCGCTGGGCCACCTCTGATGATGTCGCGAAACTGCCACCAGTCTCAAAGACGATGAGCACTTGAGGCTTTTCCTTTCCATCGTCGACCATGTAGATGAATATGAGGTTGGAGCCAAGGCTGAGGTACCAAATCGCGGGCTCGATGACGATCTCGGGTAAAGCCTTGACAAGAGATTCATGAAAGCCCTTCTGTGGATCAGTGCTGCCATCTTGTGGGCCAGTACCTACGGCCGGTGGTTGACCTGCGCGAAAAGCAGCCTGGCGGAGGCCGGGCTCGTCCTTGAGAGGTGTAGACGATGTGCAACCCATTGTAGTGATGAGGGAATGATGAAACCAGGATGCGGCTTGACATACATATACATAGCCTCGGTCGTAAACAGTTGGGACCCCGCGGAACGGGCATTCAACTGGCCGTGTCAGGGTTAAGAGATTGCAGGCACCATATCCGTCGCGCCTTGGCATTCATCGCCTCGACTGTCATGTGCTCATCGACAAACAGGGAAACCTCACAAGTTACGTTACCAGCTATCACGCCCTTTCGTTCCGGCCAGCCTTAGCGGGTTAACACAAGTAACAAGCCCTTGCAGTGCTGGCTACCCCGTCCAAATGGGTCCATGGAGCACTCTAGTACTCCTTCGCATCTCGGCTGCCACATATACGATGAACCACGAGCCGAGGCAGAACCTGCTACCCCCCCCGTTGCACCAATACATGCCCTCTACTTCTGAGCGCTGACTGATGCCTAGAACAACGCTTTGTCCATAACCTGGTCCGCGAATGCCTGTGACCACCTCCAAGACAGCATGTTGCCGAGGCCAGCGGTGTCACAAGCCAGGTGACTGTCGCCAACGCTCGAAATCGACGTGGGCGTTGAGTGAATGAAACTGCTTGCGGCCTCCTCGCCCTTGCTGTTCAGCAATTCGCACCACTTGACCATGATTTTATGCGCAGCGTAGGGAGACTGTCTAGGGATAAGACTCCAGGTGAGGTCGACTTGGAAACGCTCCGCGGCGTGCGGCGTCTTTGGCGAGTACTTGAGGACGATGCGAGCAGGGATTCCGATGCCCGGTTTGGATTGGAGGACGGACATCAGACGGGTGCGGGCGACGATTTTTGAAACGCTTTGCTGGTCAATGTTGATATCGCCGTTGCGATCATTGTCTCCCTCCATCGCCATCATGAGCTGTTCGTCGTCGACAAAGGCACAGTAGAACCACACCGAGGTGGCTGCGGGGACTCGTGACGTCCAGTCTTTCCAGATTGAACGTGCAACATCGGGGAGAATGTCGCTCAGCTTGCTCTGGAACAAATAGATAAGGGCGGCACAATTGATAACCTCGTCGTCAGCGGGGATCGGTTTCTTGGTGGCGGGGGTCTCGAACTTGAAAGGCACCTCCAAGTCGACCATATGATCGGGATCCCCAGGTGTGTCGGCCCACCGTGAGATGAATGTGTTTGCGCCAGGAACACCCTCTGTGTGCAGGAGATGAAGCCACACGGCCATGCCATCTGACGCCGAGATTACGGGCATCCCAATGCGCGCCGTGGTCAAGGCGGTGTTCACCATGAGGCTAGACGTTTTCTCTGCTTCAAAGCTGGGCCGGAAGGTAAATAGCACGCGGGCGGGACGGTCAACGTTGAGGACGCCGCCAGCCTCGCACAGCCTCGTCCATGTGCGCTCGACCGGGTCTAGTAGTGGGGCCGACGAGAGGCTGGGTATCGTCTTGGCCAACACTGTTGACGGCAGATATACGCCGTGTTTCCTAAATACGATCATTGCTTGAGGGCGGTCCTTGCCATCGTCCGCGAGGTAAATGAAGCACAAGTTGAAATCAAAGCTGAGACACCAACTGGCGGGTTCTTGAAGAAGGTCAGGTAGAGCTTGGGCAAGAGATACGAAGAACGCCCTCTGCCCGGCTATGCTTCCAGCGGGGATGTTTTGGGCGCCAGTGGTGGAAAAGGCCGCCGTTGGTTGAGGCGTATGCTGGGGAGCTGCCTGAGCTGCAGGCTGGCGATGCAGCGGCTCGTCCTTGATAGGTGACGACGACGTGCAACCCATTGTAGTGATAGGGTATGATGAAAGAGCATTGCAGAATGCTGCTTGACATGGTACTTCGGCCATGTGAGCGTCTGTAAACAGATCGAAAGTTGGGACCCCACGGGCATTCAACTGGCCGTGTCAGGGCTAGAAGTGACAGGCACATGTCCTCCGCGCAGACTTGGCATTCACTGTCTCCAGCCGTTCACTGCCCCCACCCTGCTATTTCGTCGGTCACATGCATATTCGACACACGTCGCAAGTTTGAAGAGGCACATGAAGGCGATGATCTGTCGATTTTTGAGTTCAACAGTCTACTGTAAGCACACTTAGTCATGTCCGTTGAAGCGGTGCACGCCGTCCAGCCTTCGCCAAACGACATATCGCTGGTATCCGGAATAGGTCAACACGGCGTGCTTGCAGCAGTCGACTCCGATGATGTTGCCCAGCGTATCTTCTCCGAACCAAGACAAGCTTCAACTCGGGGCAAGCATCAACTCGGGGCAGCCGCCGCCCAAAGCGCGGGGCTGCGCCTTGCCCGTGGCAGGATTCAGAAGCCGACCAGGGGACCGCGCCGCTGACGCGCACTCGCAGACGGTTATACTTCTGTGAATCAAGTGCTTGACACCGGCCGGCTTGTGCATCATATCGCGATGGATCCTCCGCCGTATCTTGAGCCATGAACTGAACGTAACCAAGCGCTGTCACCTCGTTGTTGTTCAATGACGTACAGTTAGTGATAAGATCACACTGCTTTTGGCCATGGCGGCGTCGCTGCTGTAGATAGTTGTTCAATCAGCAACAGTTGTAAAGGTTTCATGATCCTGTCACACATGTGCTCATGACAACTTGACGCGCTTCACGACGCCCGACGCCATACATATCGACTCCATGTGAAATGCTGCTTGATTGTGGATGCCAAAGAGCCTCTGGCGGCTGCGGCAACCAACCCTGACAGCAGTGTCATCTTTCGGGAGTCAGCCAAGGATCTCATTCCAAGGTGTCAATTAACCCAATGAGATACCGTCCTCGCCGGCGCTTGTCACAAGCACAGGCTCGGCACAAGCGCACGCTCCATAACTCGAGCCACCTCGTAAAACCAACAGGATCACACAATGCAGGATCATTAAGAGGCAATCTGCAGCCAGCCGCAGGGCCGCTGGGACTGGTCAGTGCCAGCCACACCGCGGCACGACAGCACACCGTTCCCCGGCTGGCAACGCGCTAATGATGTCTGTCATATCGCTGACGGATTCAATCGTTTGCTCGATGTGCACCAGGCGGCCGAGGGACCATCCTGAACCCACTGACACGTTGAGGGCCCCGGTGCGTGCTCACTCCGCCAAACAGCGTGCGCTACCAAATGTCCAAGGACATGAAGGCGAACGGTGATGCTCTAGCACACCATATCAAGGTCGATGTAGATGAGAGGTTTAGTGCAGGGCAGTTCAAAAGTAGACTAATGGCCCGGGCAAGGCTCAGCAACAGCCCACCTCGCAGCCCACCTCGCATCAGCCCAGACCGCCATGGAAGCATCCCTCACCGTCGAGGACCGTGTTCCGCCTCTGGCCATCCCGCAGCCGATGGAAGAGCCCAAGGTCAAGCCTGGTCTCCATCCAGCCGATCCAGCCGATGACACCTCCAAAGACTCGCTTGATGGTGTGCCAGTCCTCGACAGCGCCAAACTCATCGACGACGAGACCCACGAAGCGATTATTGTCACCGGCGAGGACGCTGCCAACTTTCTGCTATCAGTCCGCGACGATGGCGACCCTGCTCTTACGTTTAGGAGCCTCTTTCTCGGCAGTGGTGTCGCCGCATTCCAGGCCACCATGAACCAGATCTACAGCGTTTGTAGCGCCGGGGGACAAGGCTGACACAAAGTTCAAACCCACCTCCGTCACAATCTCCGGCTCGTTCATCGTCCTCATCATCTTCTTCATCGGCCGTTTCTGGGCGTACATTCTTCCGCGCGGAGACCGGCTTCAGAGGCGCTGGGTCGAAAAAGGTGGCACTGGAAAGAAACCCTTGTGGCTCACATTGGCGCTTCTACTCAATCCTCGCGAGTTTGGCCTCAAGGAGCACGCCGTCGCGGCCTTGTGTGCGACGTCTGCTTCCAATGCCACTGCTTCGATCAATGTCTTCACAGGTGAGTTTCGCCGCCGAGCCACACTACAGCGCCAGTCCAAAAACTCTTCTACGACTCGCACCCAGACGCTCTCACTGTAATCCTCACCATTCTCTCCACCGGCCTGTTCGGCTACGGCCTCACCGGGCTACTCCGCCCTGTTACAGTTTGGGACGTTGAAGCCGTCTACTGGACCAACATCCCCGTTGTCAAGACACTGCAGACGCTTCACTGGGACGGCTTAAAGACCTCAAAGCCGCTCCGTGTCTTCTGGTACTGCTTTGGTGGCATGGCCGTGTGGCAAACCTTCCCCGCTTACATCATGCCGTATCTCAACTCTTTCTCGATCCCCTGCCTGGCCTCAATGAACGCCAAGGGTGAGACTGGCAAGATTCTCAACAACATCTTCGGCGGATCCCTCAACAACCAGGGACTCGGCTTCCTCAGCATCTCCTTCGACTGGCAGTATCTCACCTCGTACTCGACGTCGCTGCCTCTCAAGATGCAGGTCAACTTCCTGATCGGCCTCTTCGTGTGTTATATCGCATACATCGGCGTTTACTACACCAACACGTGGGACGCCAAGTCGTTCCCTTTTATGAGTAACACGCTGCGACGTGCGGATGGCGGGCGCTACGTCCCCACTGAAGTCTTCATCAACGGACGGCTCGACGAGGCCAAGCTGGCCGAGTACGGCCTGCCCTATCTCTCTGGCAGCTTTGCCTACTCTCTCATGATTGTCAACTCTGCGGTGGGTTCAGAGGCCCAGAATTTTTGCTGACCGCCTCAGCTCGGCGCTTTAATCGCACACGCCCTCTTCTTCTGGAGCGGAGGCATCGTCAGATCAATCAAGAACGCTCGCAAGGGCCACTACCCCGACCGCCACCACAATGCCATGAAAAAGTACAAGGAGGTCGATTGGTACTGGTATGTCGCACTCCTCGTCCTCTCCTTTGTCTTTGGCATTATCGTCGTCGCCAAGCGCGACGTCGGCCTTCCAATCTGGGGCTACATTCTTGCTCTGGCTCTTGGTTCTCTCATTGCTCCACTTGTAAGCCTCCTCCCCACGATCGACCCCTCACGCAGAACACAATTCTCTACTCCCGCTTCGGTGACGACATCTCCACCCGTATTGTTATGAAGATGGTCGCCGGTCTGGCGATTCCTGGCCGCCCGATTGGCAACCTCTACTTTGGCGCATGGTCGTACGCCATTATCGAGCAGGCGGAGAGTCTGTCAAGCGAACTGAAAATTGGCGAATACCGTGAGCACGCGTCTCAGCCGGTCCTAACACACCCCAGTCAAGATCCCTCCGCGAGTAATGTTCACGACCCAGATCTGGGGCACGGTGCTGGGAGCGTTCATCAACTACGTCGTTATGGTCAGCATCACCAATCGTTACGGCGACCTCCTGAGCAACTCGAACGGCTCCAGCACTTGGAGCGGCGCCAACTACCAGGCAATCAACGCCAATGCTACTACTTGGGCACTGGCCAAGTACCTGTACGCTTCTGGTGGCCGCTATGTTCAGGTTCCCGCTGCCATTGGCTTTGGATTTCTAGCCGTCTGCGTCCACCGCTTTGTCTACATCGTAAGTCGTTCAACCCCACACACGCTAACCCTCAGTTTGTGAAGAAGATTGGTCCCATTCATGTCGACGACATCAACCTTCCCCAGCTCCTCTCGTACTCTGGTTCCTTGGCCGGTGTCAGCCAGGGCTGTGTCCTGTTATCGCGGCTTATTGTTGGTTTCTACACCCAGTTCTACCTCCGCAACTACAAGCCCAAGATTTTTTCCAAGTACTCCTACCTTGTCACCGCCGCGTTTGACGGTGGATCCCTCGTCGTCCTGTTCATTCTCTCGTTTGCCGTCTTTGGCGCCGGCAACAGTCAGCCTGTCTACTTCCCCGAGTGGTGGGGTAACCTTGCATGGCCAAAGTACCTGGACCACTGCCCTCAGATCACGTCGTAAAGGTGGGCGGATACCGTTCGCGATCTCGCAACGTCCTTGCCACCTGTTGCGAGATACAGATCGTATTAGTTATATCGAAACTTTTGGCCCCGCTCTCTTGAATGAATGCATCACCCTTTGTGCAACGATCGCTCATCGGCGGCGCCGCCACAGCACCCCAGTCAAACATGCCCATCTTCCACACATCCCGGTGACATCTGGTAGCACCTGGTCATGCCTACAAGTTGCGCATCCCTCCCGCTACGAACTCTTCGCCACTCCCTTGTCTCCCCACTTGAGCCGAGCAAAGAACACGACAATTGCAATGCAGCCGCAGAGAACTGTCGTCGTGGCAAACCCAGGGATGTAGTTGGGAGAGTACTTCTTGTCCCAGAGGAACGCGCCATACACCGACGACAGATTGCCAATGCCGTTGACGAGAGCGATGGATACAGCACGCTTCTCGCGGCCGTCAAACTCGGTCACAACCCATGACAGGAACACGGGAACTGCGAGCCAAATGCCAGAGGCTCCAAGGCAGAGGAATGCGTACCGGACGTTAAAGTTCTTGACCGTCGTGATGATAATGAACGACAGGGTCGACATAATGGCTGCGCCGAAAACGACATACGCCTTCTGACGCGTCTTGTCGGCAATGATGCCACCGATAACCGCAACAACAAGAGACGTGGCGTAAATGGGAACCGTCATGAACTGGATCATTCGGCCGGCTGAAGACAGTCAGTCTCGTCCCCAAACTTCCACACTTACAGTATCCGAGCGTCTTCATCAGAGTCGGGAAGAAATATGAGATTGTGCCCGCACAGTTGATAAAGTTGTAGGTGAGGACAAATACCCATGTCTTGGGGTCGCGGCATGCGTCTTTGAAAGCTTGAAGATGGGACACATGCTCTTCCTCGACGTTGGAGCCCGACTGAAGACGGCGAATGGCGAGCTCGCGCTCCTCCTCCGTGAGCCATTTCGTTGTGGCGGGGTAGTTGGGAAGAACAAAGAATGCCAATGCCGCGAAGAAGACGGTGATGAGGCCTGTGATGTTAGAGGAGGGATGGAGCCCTTACTCACCCTCAACGATGAACAGCCACTTCCAGCCCCGAGTTCCCGCCTTACCCTCGAGGCTCTCGATGACCAAGCCAGCGAGGATGCCACCAAAGGCGCCGGAAGTGAGGGCCGCCGTCCAGAAGATGGCCACCCGCTTCGACAGCTCGGCAGGCTTGTACCAGCACGACATCAGAAGCATGACACCGGGGAAGAATCCAGCCTGGCATCAGCATCAACCACATATCCCCGACCCACCTCGACCAGCCCGAGAACAAAGCGGAAAGCGACCATACCGCCCAAGCTGTTGATACCCTTTGCGCCGAGTGACATTGCGCCCCAAATGAACATGATCGCCGGAAGAAAGACACGTGGGGTTGACCGTGCGAGCATCATGTTGGATGGTACCTCCCACAGCAAATAGCCGACAAAGAAGATGGAGAGGACCAGGGAGTAATCGGAAGAGGTCAGGCGCAGGTCCTCGCCCATGCCGCCACTAGCCATGTCAGCGGTGATACACCTGTTTGAGCTTACGGGTAGGCATTCCCGATGTTTGTGCGGTCGAGGTAGTTGAGGCTGATGGTCAGCAGATTGCGCCGAGAACGATGAGACAGATGGGGCTGTCGACGCCATGGCAGCACCGCCGATTCGACTCGACTGTCAACCTGGTGGCGAAACGGCATATTGCCCCAGTGCATGTTGGCTGTACCCGGCGGCGACGACCCAAACGTCAACTCACATGTAGCAAATCCACAACATAGGAAGCATGCGGATATCGACATTGCGAAGCAGCTTGGCCTCCAGAATCGGGTCGACAATGTACTCTTCGTTGGATGGCACCTCGCCCTTTGACAGCACGTTCTCCTCGGACACGGTGGCTTCGAGATCCGCCACATTGGCATTCTTGACGTCGCCCGTCTCACCGAGCTGCTGAATGGCGGCAGTTGTTCCGTGCGCCATGGTGTAGTGTTGTGAGGAGAACCCCTTCATCTGGCCACGACTCACTCCACTTATATCCCTCGCTTCAGTACACCCCACTTCGGTAGCGGGCCGAATTTCCGGGGCTCGGCATTGTGGCTGATATGTGGGGTATCCATCAGCCACAGTACAGAAGGGGCCACACGGCTCGCGAGATCCCACAGTGCCGCGGGGCAAGGTGGGGATCGAGTGGGTTGTTTGGCTTGGCCTGCCCTGTCGGTCTCTTGGCTCAACATTTCATCCTATCAAGATAGTCGGTTCATTGTCCGCCCCACTGTTCGCCCTGACATGATGCCGAGCATGTCTGTCACAATGTGGATCGGGTGGTATCGTGGAACCCATGTATTGCTGATTCGGTGAACGTCCGCTCAGGGCGTCGGGATATGGGTATTCAGCGGGGTGCGATGAAGCCGATGCAGTGTGGATGCACAGGCACACATCAAGTTTGGCGCGCAGGGTTGCGGTATGCGGGGTTTGTTGTTTGCCGCCACCGAGCAACACGTGGTAGATGCGTGGTGCATGTGCTCGGTTTCACGCACAGCGTATGAAGATTGTGCAGCATATGCAGATTATGACTGCGGGGCCAGGACGGTTTACTTGGCGATGTGCCCGAGATCCTCCACACCCTCGCTTATCCATCACATTTGTGTAACCACTGTATCTAGCTAGTACTGGCTGTCCACGCAATGCACTGTAGTGTCCCTCTTCACCTATGCAGCCTCCAACTGACGAGAGGAATCCTCCCTGTTGCGCTTGCCTCTCCTACCCCAGGCCCAGTTGAGCGGGCTGTCGGTGCCCGAGTAAATGAACAAGTCGTAGAAGAAGCAGCCGAGCAGACCGCCAGAGAGGGTGCCAACGATGGGGGTGTAGATCCAGTAGACGTGGCGGTACGACCAGATTTTTGAAGGGTAGCCGAACATGGCACAAGCGATACGAGGGCCGAGGTCACGGGCGGGGTTTAGACAGTACGCAGTCTCGGTACCAAGAGCCGCACCAATACCGACAATGAGGAACATAATAATAACGCCATTCAAACCCGGTGGGGCCGGGTTATTTTTCGGGTCGGTGACGGCGCAGATCATACCGAGCAAGACAGCAGTGGCCATGAACTCGGAGAAGAATGCGCCGACATTCGACATGTAGGGCTGGGCATCGGTGAAGAAGAGTGTGGCGGTCGAGGTTTCAAGGCCGTAGGTCCGTCTGTTGTAGCCGCCCTCGTACTTGTTCAGGAGAGCGTGATAGTTGCCTTGGACAAGACAGGATCCGAGGCACGCGCCTAGAATCTGGGCAAGAGCATAACCAGGCACCTTTCGCCAAGGAAACTTTCGGAAGACGGCCATGGACAAGGTCACTGCGGGATTGAGGTGGCCGCCGGAGATGCCACCACAAGCGTGGATTCCAAACCTGTTGCTATCAGTGATCTGACCCGGGCCATCTCCCACCCACATAACACCAATGCCCCAGCCAAAAGAAATGGAAAGGTAACTACCCTGAGTCATATTGCTGAGGACGACCTGGCAGTTGACACCGTTGCCGAAGATGATGAGGATCATTGTGCCGATAAACTCGCCAAGATACTCTCTAAAATAGAACCGAATGCGTGCAAGAGGGTTTGGGAGGTAGGGCTCCTCTGACTCGGCTAGTGACGTCGAACTCGGGGCCCTTTCGACGTGTTTGACTTCTCCCTTGCTGTGCTGGTGGGTAATGCTGCTCGAAACGGGGGAGGACGTGGGGTAAGCACCATGGGGAAGGTGGCCCCGGACGACATCTCAAGTCAGCCAGAACGACATGGCAGTCCTTACTGTTCTCATTGAGTTGCGAAAGCATCTCCGGAGTGACGAGCACATATCGAACATCGTCGTGTTGGCGTGCACCCGGCCCTACAACGTTGTACTCGGCTTCTTCGTGGACCGCCTCCACATGGTCGACAGGATGATGATGAGGCTCGATGTGATGGACCTCCGCGTGGAAGGTTTCATGAACGGTAGTGGACATGGTAGAAGCTGTAACCGATGCCCCCTTCGTTGAGTGGCGTCCTAGTGGTGGAAGTCATACAGAGGCCAACAAGTCCATGGGGCTTATGTAGGCCTAACTGGCGGGGGAGTGGTCAACGAACCGCCTCACTCAGAACACGTTGGTGGGGCTGGCATGTCGTTACGGCGCCGCGCCCCGGCTACGCCAAGGAAGACGAATGCCTCGGACATGGCCCCATCCACCGCTTCCGCCCACGACATGCCCCACATGCACTGTGCCAGGGAGATTCCCCCAAATGTCCGATGAGGTGGAGCACTAGGACGCGCACAGCTGTACCTGTTGAGACGGCACCTCGAGCAACCGCACCTCGAGCAACTGCACCTCGAGCAACCACACCGAGGTTAAGCCGATCCGCATTGGACACCCTCGGAAATGGCTGACGACCGATGACTGACATCGCCATCACCGACACTACCTCGCTTATGTGATGGTCAACCACCCGCAGGCTACAAAGGTACGGCTGTCTGGAGCCCGCGGATGTGGGCACATGATCACCCCTAGCTTTAGTGAAACAGAGACACATGTGCTGTCGAGGATAGTGTCAGTAGCAAGGACAGCCACCTGCAAAGCCACAATTGGCATAGCCTGGTGGCTCAAACGCCCAAACCCAAACCCCAAACGCCTCAGCCCGTACTCGCTTAGCTGATCAGGGTGTTGTGGCCTCCAAGCCGTGGCAAGCGGTGCCGCAATCATGGCATCGCCGCAACCATGACACCACCGCACCATGACGCCGCCGCAACCATGACGCCGCCGCGACCATGACACTGCGGCGGCAGACAAATGTTGGGAATGTGCGTTGCTCGTTCCCATGGATGGACCATGCGTGTACGTGGGCTAAGCGATACGACGCGGGGCAGCCAAGGGGCCACATCCCGGTAAACATCAAACCGGGTGCCACGCCCGTGCCGGTTTCACGTAATTAGGCCTGATTGTATCATGCCTCACACGTCGACCGGCGCGCAGCATTGAACCGTCACTTGGATCCCATGCCGCATCCGTTTTAGCGTCGACGCACGCAGGCAGCTGACAAGCTGATAACAACTAAGATTTGGTTCAGAGTCCAGGCGGGCCTTTCGTTGCGGCCACTGGACAGGTACCAGGGTTGGCTCCCGGCGGCAACCGGGCCCCACATGTCTCGCCTCGGTAGGATCACCGGGGCTACGTTCATCTGCAGGAGCCGGCCGCCGATGAGCCGAGGCGATCCAAGCCATGTCTCATGTCTACCCCAGCATTCCCCGCCTCAAGTCCGACATCGGTGCCAAGGAACTTGACACCGCATGGGCCGTCGTCAGCCACGGCGCGGAGCCGGGATGTCCGCGCATGGGCAAGGAGCGTTGACCTTTCGGCGCAGACATTGTGCCTCGGATACGGCCCACGCGATCACTTCCGCTCGGCGACGACGAGGTGTGGCTTCTAAATCGAGAGCCGTAAGCGCAGCAGTGGACACGACTCTGCGGCTCCACGCCACCTTTGGAGTCATCATGCTCCCTCCCTGTCTCTACCGATGGCGGTGCCGTGGCCCGTGGCTGGGGTTCCTCGTTGCAGCCGCTCCTTCGCTAAAGCCAGTTGCCGGCACATGCTCCGCCGCCATGGAAATGACGTCCGGGGCAAAGTCCGGCATCGTCGGCAGCCAAACGGAATACCTCTCCTTCTCCATACCGCTGAGAACTGACGAATGCTGGGGCTACAAAGCTAGTACATCCCCCAGCTCTGTCTCATTCCACCCATATTCACCATGACCATCACCAAGACGCAGTACCTCCTCTCGGTGGACATTGGTACCACCTCGACCCGTGCCATTGTCTTCAATGAGGCGGCCGAGGCCATTGCCACCCACCAAGTCGAGTACGATCAGATCTACCCGCATCCTGGGTGGCACGAGCAGCGCCTGGAAGACCTAATTGGCACGGTCTACACCTGTCTTGACGGTGTCGCCGCGGCTGTCGTGTCCAAGGGCATCCAGCTTGATCAAATTTCCGCCTTGGGTATCACCAACCAGCGCGAGACGACTTGTGTTTGGTCGAGGTCTACGGGCAAGCCCCTCTACAATGGTGAGTGCAGGCCGCGGAGAAGTGACTAACCGACCTCAGCCATTGCGTGGCCCGACACTCGTAACACCATCACTGTCAAGCAGCTCGCGCTCAAGTCAGAGATCGGCATCGACGCTGTCAAGGAGAAGACTGGGTGAGAAGACCAAACCTGCTTCTCCGCTAACCCATTCAGCCTCCCCCTGTCTACCTACTTCGCCGGAACCAAGCTGCGCTGGTTGCTTGACAATGTCCCTGAAGTGAGGGCTGCACACGACTCGGGTGACCTTATCTTCGGCACTGTCGAAACCTGGGTCCTCTGGAATCTTACCGGCGGCATCAATGGTGGCGTCCATCTCACTGACGTCACCAACGCTTCCCGAACGATGCTCATGAACCTCCGAACGACTGAGTGGGACAAGGACTGCCTTGAATTTTTCGGCATCAACGCTAGCGTTCTCCCGAGGATTGTTTCCAATGCCGAAGTGTACGGCAAGATTAACCGAGGCGCCTTCGCTGGCTTGCCCATTGCTGGAATGATCGGTGATCAGCAGGCAGCCTTGGTCGGCAACAAGTGCATCGAGATTGGTTCCGCCAAAAACACATATGGCACTGGCGCTTTCATGCTCTTCAACACCGGCGAAGAGGTCGTCCCATCTAACTATGGCCTCCTCACCACCGTAGGCTTCCAGGCCGGCCCCAACGCCAAGCCCATCTACGCCCTTGAGGGGTCCATCGCTGTCGCCGGATCTTCCATCAAGTGGCTGCGTGACCAGCTCGAGCTTGTCCAGAGTGCGCCCGAGGTTGACAAGTTGGCCGCCAAGGTCAAGGACACTGGTGGTGTCTACTTCGTCCCTGCATTCTCAGGCCTATTCGCCCCATACTGGGATGACACTGCCGCGGGCACCATCGTTGGCATGTCAGCCTACACCAACAAGGCGCACATCTGCCGTGCTACCATCGAGGCTACTTGTTTCCAGACGCGCGCTATTCTCGAAGCCATGGCCAAGGACTCGAGGAAGGAGCTGTCCGTCCTTCGCGTCGACGGTGGCATGACAAACTCGGGTACGTGTGTTGACAGTGAAACAGACGGGGCACGCAGTACTAACCCTCGTCCCCAGACATCGGTATGCAGATCCAGTCCGACATTCTCGGAATCGAGGTTGAGCGACCCGACATGCGTGAGTCGACAGCCTTGGGGTCGGCTATTTGCTCTGCTGTAGCGCTCGGTCTCTTTGGCTGGAGCTTGTCCAAGCCCGAGACACTCAAGAATGTCAACACCTCTGGCAAGACAGTTTTCCGGCCTCAGAACAACGAGGCTGATCGCGCTTGGAGGGTGCGCGGTTGGGAGAAGGCTGTCCAGCGCTCACGGGGATGGAAGGACGACACTCTGCCTCCGCCCCGTGTCGAGGGTGCGTTTGACGCCGACGAGAAGGCAGTTTTCAACTAGCAGTAAGGAGGTGGAGCCAATGGTTAGACCCAAATTAGCTTTTGAATATGTAGGCTTGGTCCAAGGTACAGTAGTCGGATGTGACGTGTCAGAAGCGTGTTGGTGCAGCGGTCCCGCCACAACGTATTGGCTACTGCCTCTCATACAGTGGGGAACCAAAAGTGACGAGCACACGCGACCACCGTGCACAAGGGGCAAGTGTAGCCGCCACTCCTGGTAGCCCACTATATCCGAGATACACGCACAACACCCAACACCTCAATGGCATCGCAATTCTTCAACGCGGCCGAGTACTTCATTGTCCTATCAAAGTCCATCAACCGAGCTCAGTGACTACCACTTGAGGCAGGGAGGGAGAGGCCAGCGCGACCAGGTGCGCTTCTTGCACTTGCACTTGCCCCACTTGGTCACTTTGACCTTGCAGTATCCGTGGTTGTAGCAAGTGGCGATGCAGTAGTCGATGGGGCGAGGGCCGAGCCAGAACTTGAGAGTGCGAGACTGAATGTCCTTGGGGATGTCGAGCTCAACTTCCTGAGTCTGGGGCTCCTCGTTGTCCATGTTCACCTTGATGCGTTAAGAGACAATCACCCCAAGTCACTAAATCACTCACGGTAGGAAGCTCACTTCCAAGCTCTCCGGGATTGCAGGTAACGAGGTTGTCATTGCCGACGGAGCAAGTGGAGTTGTGCTGGACGTCGTAGAAGGACTGGGCACTAGCCGAAACGGCAAGGGCCGAGACGAGGATGGCGAGGGAAAGCTTCATGGCGGGAGAAGAGCTGGGATCTGTATCGAGGTGGTGAGGTCTAGTTGATAGGAGTGAAGAAGGGGCAGTCAGAGGCCTGCCTTTTATGCCCTTTGCAGCACCAAAGCAGCTTGCAACACTGATGCAGCTTGCAGCACCAGTTGTGCCAGTCCCACTGCCTGCCACGAACAGACCGCCGCCAAGACTTCACCCCGGCGCGGCATGTTTACGCCATAAGTCCCGTTGCACGTCCCGGATGTCGAGAGAAGGCGGATGCTGCTGGATTAAAGGACATACCACCGAGTGCTTTGGGACGATACAGCCACAGTGTATTTGCCCTCCGAGGCAGATGTGGCAGGTAGGAAGCGGCTCGACGAGCGTGAGCGTGCCTGAAGTGAGTGGCCTCAGCTGGATACAGTTCGCCGGCCATCAACTAAAAGCGCTGCGACGCTCCGTCGTCGGTCGCACCGCTCCCTCCCATGCCATAATCTGTCCTTGACTGTCTCTGGAAAAGGACCACCAGTGTAACACTCGCAGACAGTCGTCAACCAGCAGTGCCTCGTGTGGTGGGCATCACAATAAGGTTCCGGATGCTACGAGCGTGTCACTGGTTGCCCTTTCCAGAATGCAACTGACGGCTGGCCTAGGAATTTGCCTGTTTCGGGCTCTCAAACCGCCCAAAGGATGTCACTTGTAAAATTGCCTTGGCATGTTTGAAACCTGGAGACTGTCTGCTCGTCACCTGAGGCTGTCACCACGTCCAGGTGACATTCCAGTCATGCATGCTGTCTGAAACACCTCAATCGCAATCTGTTGCGGAGGTGCGGCCTTCAGCGCCATATCTCTTCAGAACGCCGCTATCGTCTCCTTGATCGTCTCCGACTTGGGTCGATAGCCAAGCCCAAGCTCCCTGGTGATCTTTGACCCGTCGTAGACAATCGCCGTGCTTTCTAGGCTGCGCAGAAACTCGACGTCGTTGTTGGGCTTGGCGTCGGGGTACTTGCCGGGGAAGTGCGTCACGGCAACCTGATCAGTTCAACTCTACTGCTTGAAGGGTGACTGCCCTACCTCTGCATAGTCGTTGAGCCACTGCGGTCCGGCCGAAAGGATGTAACGATTGCCTGCCGCCTCCTCCTTCAAAAGAGCAAGCACCGTCCCATAGGCAACTGTAAATCAGCTGATGTCATCCGGGAAGCACGCACCGTCCCGGGGGTCGACGAGATTGAACACCGACTGCGTATTGGTGGCTGGTGGGAGGCCGGATGAGAGCAGCCGCTTGAGAAGGCCTTGGCGTCAGCCCGTGCACACAAACCTAGGTACGCACCAGCCGAGCCGCTGAGATCTGCGCCATTGGGAATGTATTGAAGGAATGGTCCCATTATCTGCCGTGACGGATTTGAGCTACAAACTGCTTCTTCAGGACTCACGACGGTGGGCAAGATCGTGACGCCGTCAGCGGCCCGAGGCTTCGCTTGGAAGTGATCCCAGAAGGCCCGTTCAGCCAAGGTCTTGCTGGCTGGCGACCGTCAGCCTTTGGGGACTGATAGAGGCAACTACCATGATACTTGGCATACCCTGGAGCCGCGGCCCCCTGGGCGTCACAAATCTTGACATCCTCTTTGTTCCATACTGGCGATATCAGCAAGGTGCGTTGGTGTCTGTGGCTTACGTTCCTCTGTCAAGATGAGCGGCCCGCCGCTCACAGGAACGCCAACTGCGGCAATGGACGAGATTTTCACGACACGTCGGACAGTGGGGTTGTGGGTGTCGAGGGAGGAGAGCAGCCCAGCCACTCCTTGGACTGCAGGATGGATGAGATCCGCGGGATCGCCGGGGTAATCAAGGGTCACGGGGGACGCGCTGTGGACAACAGCCTCCACTCCCCGTACCGCGACGTCATAGGCGCCGTCCTGCACAACAGTCAGTTGATGCAGACGCGGAAGACATTACCTTTGACATGTCCTCGACTATCACAAGCTCCAAGGGCTGACCGGGGAACAAGGACATCAGGTGCTCCCCCTTCGCCTCGGACCTCACGGCCCCGCGCACGCGGAAGTTGGATTCGAGGAGCGCCTTGACAAGATGGGTACCAAGATGCCCCGAGGCACCGGTCACGAGAACCAAGGATCCTTGCTTGACTGCAGGCATTCGGAGGGAAAGAGCTGATGTGGCCCGCCGACCTCGTACTATGGCGGGCTGGCCTTTAACATTGACCTTCCAGCGGCAAGATTTTGGCCAGTGCGGGCAATGTTACTCATCAGGTCGTTGCCATCGACGACGTGCTCATTGTTGAATCGGACATGCCAGTCAGCATCTTAGCGGTCGCGAGCAGTACTGTCATTTCATGGCCGTCGGGGAGGGAAGTTTGGATGTTTAGACTCCGGCTCCGGACGATGTTGCCCGCCCATTGCCCACTACAGCATTAGTTCACAGCGGGCCTGTCCCGCTCCGATTCGCGCCGCTCCCAGCATACAGCAGTCACTGCCATGGGTGCCGTAAGCAACGAAGTTACACGATACACGCTCTACTAATGCTTAATACAGCAAGTCCGTGCATTTGGCATCATGAGACCTCTTCCGCCGCTCGCAACGCGCAACGCGTGAAGAGGTGCATTAGGCACTTCCCTGCGTAGCCTACCAGCGGCGTTACTCGTCACTCAAGCTTGTCCTGCCCCCGGGTACCATGCGCCAGAGATCCACGACTCCAGCTGCGCGTCCATCTTGGTCATACCATCGAGGTCAAGAGCAGCTTGAGCATCTGAGTGTGTTTAGTCATAGAACGCATGCGGGCCAAGAGCACTGCACTCACCGCCCAACGGGAACCAAGACGCAAGGTCCTACGCCCGCGTCAGTCCTACCACACTCGTTTCGGCCTTATCATCACTCACGCTCATGCCAAGCACGTCGTCGGTCATCTCGATTGCCCCACTTGTCTGCCCGTGCTGCTCTCCCTGCTCCAAGTTGCCCCACGGGAACTGCATGGGCACAAAGTTGGCGGGTGGCTGCTCTGCTCCGTTTTGGGCTTCATGCTCCACCAGCGGTGGCGCTGGGTCCTCCGGGCTAGGCTGGCTGAGAGACGTGTACGGCAGGATGCCTTGGCGCCGAGAGCGAGCGAGCGTGACGCGGAGCATCTCCACAAACGGAACTGTGATGGGCTCAGCACGAGTTCGACAAGTCGATGGTGCACTCACATTCTGGCATTTTGCGGAGCAGCCTGTCGATGTCGAAGCTAACTTGGTGCAGATCGCACACTTCGGGGAAGAGGCTTACCATCCGGATCAGATAGCGAGACATAGCTACAACGCCGACGTCTGCAGTCTTTAGTTCATTTCCACCTAATGCCCAGCTCCGCCGGCTTACAGAAGAAGTGATTGCCCGTGACTGCACGCGTGTCAGATACAACTCCCTAGGTGGGACTCACCAAACTCGGCCGCCCTGTCAGGATGATCGCTGCCAATCGACGCGACAAGGAAAGCGGCAGCACGAACAGCCGATCCCAGCCATTGTCGCCGCTCCAGTGACAGCGAAGATACTTCGGCCGGCTCACGCACGCCCACGAGCGCAAGCGAGTTGGTGTAGATCCTGTTGCCTGCGTCAGTCGACCGCACAACGTCCAAGAGTCTAGCACACCCACGTCGCATAAGCCCTGTGACGGCCCACTGCTCTGGTCAGCTTGTTTCCGGCCCGCTTGATGAAGCACTCACGCTCCTCGACGAGGAAGTGGTCGTCTGGGACACCGATGCGGTCTGCCGTCAGCTCAAGCTCGCTCCACCAACGTACGGTAGTGGTCACACCAATGCTCGTAGATCGTCCTGATCTGGTGATTGATGTCTCGAAGCTGATTGTCCACATCTGTGGGGTCGCGTGCAGTGTCGGCTTCGTACGGTTGCAGCAGCGGCTCTGCGATGTGAGAACTCGGGTCCAAAGGGTAATCACCCACCTCGAACCTGCAGCAGCTCGACCGAGACCATGAGTCGAGCGTCCAGGGTGGTAGACAACGGATGATCTAGGATAGCCCTCGTCTGATCGAGCTTGAAGTGGGTAGGGGCAGGGAACGGCAGCGGGAGATGGTAGTTGAGCGACATTCTGGCATCAGCGGGGTTCACGAGGACGTGACGCACTCATAAGTGAGCTTCACAAGCTGAGGCAGGTTAGCGTGCACCGTACACAGCAGCTCACCGCCAGCCAGATGCGAGCACCAATCATCAGGGGCCGCTGACGCTCCAAGAACTCGGGCGACTTATTCCAGCTGTCCCGCATGCGCAAGAGATACGGGACGCATTTGAACAGTCCCATGTCGACGCTGAATCGTCAGGATGAAGTCTTTCCCCAAGGAACAAGCTCACGCAATGGTGGTGGCATGGCCTGGGCATGTCAACGAGGTCATTAGAGTCGCGTGGACTTACAACATAGTCGCCATGTCGAGTCACCCCAAGAGGTCAGCAATGCTAGACAGTGGTTAGCAGAGTAGGTAGCACGCAGCATCGACTCACTCAGCGCTTGCACGGTCTCAAGTGCGGATACGGGAGAGAACAATGTGAGCCTCGCTGGGATGGTCAGACCCTGTCGATGCACATCAGAGCCTACCTAGATGCTCGCAATGCTCCTTGAAGCGCTTCGACAGCTGTGACGGAGGTCCGGCTCCCTCCCTCGCTCTCGCGGCGGCCAAGAGAAGGACGCTGAGGAGGAATGGCGAGCGACGACGCAGTCTAGGCAGGTGTCAACAAGTACTCTGCATCATCACGCACTCATCCCAGGTGTCCTCTCTCGGATCCAAGATGGGCACGAACTGGTGTGAGAACGCAAAGAACCTGGTGGTCAGCAGGCCATCTTTGCTGCTGGACGAACCTGTCAAAGAGCTCCTTGCCCTCGGCCTCTGTGCAAATGCCAATCTCGACCGGGTCAGTTCCCTGCCGCATTCTGTCTTTGGGACTGTGCTGGCTCCATCCGTCGTCTTCGAGCCTGCGGCGTTTGGTACTCCTCAACGAAGAGTTGGGATGGAGGGTCGGGCGATAGTGCAACCCTTCGCTCTCATCGATCGCACCACCGCCCTCGTCCCGCAGTCGAACTTCTTCCTCTCGGTCTGTGAGGCCACGAAATGCCTCCATTCGAACAGCAGACTCAAGGGGATCGTCCTCCTCCGAATTCGACCGGGGCGCACGGGAGAGAGGGGAGCGAGTAGGGGCAGCACGATAGTGGTCGTGAGCTGCACCCATCGTATCAGATGGTGTCGAGTTGGAAGGTGGGTATGCAACAGACGGCGTCGACTTGTTGATATGATGTGTCGAGGTCGACCAGCTTGACTGACGGGCGATGAGGTTCGAGTTGGAAGGAGACCGCTCGGCAGACTGCCTCTGCTCATACCTAGGGGAGCTACCTTCCACGCTATGGCTGCGTCCGACAGCCGGTGCAGCTGCCGGCGCGCCAGCCGGCTGGGCCATGGGCAAGCGGAGCAAAAAGGTCGAGATGTCGTCAAGCTTGCGATTCATGTTGGACACTTGACCCTCCAGGAGGTCGAGCCGACTGCAGACCATTAGCATTGGGCACTCCTCGACGTCACATGCACATACGACTTGCTAGTGTCGCCAATGTCCTCGCCGGGGAGTCGCATTCGCACGACAACAGGCGCAAACCTGCACTCGAGCTTCATGTTCCTGCACCGCTTACACGGCGGGTTTTCCTTGTCGATGCACCGAATCTTCATCTTGCGACATGCATCCTATTGGTGTTGGTGGGGTCACGGGCCAACGAGTTCCATTACTTACACATGCACCTGGGCAAAGCTGTCAGCAACCTTCCACGAACAGCCATCCGGCGCGCTTACGATTCGCATCCTTGGCATCCGACGCGTTGCCCGCGTCCGGGGGAGTGTGACCATGGTGCTCGCTGCGGCCGAGCGGAGAGACATGCAGGTCGCCCTCGGGGCGGTGGTGGCCAGACATGACAAATCAGGTGAGATTGCACGACGTGTCCGACGTGCGCAGTGACTGCCGCCAGCTGCGACGGAGGGGCGACGGGCGACGGTTGAACTCGGAGGGTCGGCGGTGGCTTTGGGTGACTGTCCACAAGTGATCGGCGGCGTGATTGTGAGGGGCCAAACAGCGATAACGCGACCTGATTGCACAATGGCCAGAATAGACGTTGGCCGTTGGCTGCAGGTCGATGTGTGTGCGTGTGTGTTGGGATGTGCAGAGAAAGAACCGGGCAGATCTCGGCGACTCTTCGGAGACACAGCTGCTGCGGGAGTGGAGAGTGGGGCCAGGGCAGGAGGAGAACGGGGCCACCAGGGATCACATGACTTGCGCGCGTGAATGCTGCTGCTCGCTTTGCATGAGGTCATCTTCTTCTAAGCTACTTCAGATTTGGGGCAATGCACAGCCGTCACCCCTAAAGTCTGAACCGGCGGCCCAAACTATCTTGCCCGTGCGCGCATCCACCGTCTTCAAGATAACCTGGCCCTTGCCAAAGAACTGCTGCTCTGGGCCCTTGACAGGCTCGAGCTCGTGTCCGAGGTCGCGGAGCTGCTGAATGACCTCTGGATCGACGCCGTGCTCAATGCACACAGAGCGGTTGTGCAGAGCTTCTTTGGCGTTTTGTCCCCACAGCCCAGTTCCGCCCACGCAGAAGCGTTTGGCATCAAGAGCCAGCTGAGGGTCGCGGCCCCTGTGAAGCAAAGTCCTAAGAGAGTATTAGCCGTGGTAGAGCAAGGCTATGCTTACGTTAGAACCTGGACATGACCTTGGGGCTGCATTGGGCCGCCCATCACACCATACGACATGAAGAGGTCGTTGTCCTTTGTCACCATGGCCGCTGGGACGAAAGTTAGACCGGAAACCAATGTGCACTCACGGATGATGGTGTGGAACGGACGCTTGCCACCCTCGATCAGGTTCGGTGAGTTTGGGTCGAGGCTGAACGCCGACCCGCGAGACTGAAGGGTGAAGCCACAGCCGTGGGGAACGATGGCCGTGCCAAAGTTGAGGTAGTTGCTCATGATGACTGCGGGGGTCAGTCTCGGAGATCAAAGACAGCTGGAGACGTACACGAGATGGCGTTGCCCTCCGAGTCGGCGGCTGTCAGGTAGACGGTGTCGCCAGTGGACAGCGGCTTGCCTTGGTGATACTTTGCAGTCGCTGCCTTTGGGTTGAACAGCTTTGCGCGCTCGCGCAGGTATTCCTGGCACACTTCAGCACAGACTCGCCACCTTGTCACTCACCTTGGAAAGCAGCTTCTCAACTGGAATCTCGACAAAGTTGGGGTCAGCGACGTAGGCGCCAGCGTCGGCGAGGGCGAGACGGATGGCCTCAATCTCCGCGTGGAACCACTCGGCGCCGCCCTCCTTGACGGTCTCGAGGTCAATGACGCCATCTTCACGGAGCACGTCGAGGATGCCGAGGGCGATGAGGGCCGCAAGGCCTTGGCCGTTCGGGGGGCACTCATACACGCGCAGCTTCTCAGTGGAGTACGTGTACGAGATGGGCTCGACAAAGTCGGTGGCGTGGTTGGCGAGGTCCTCGAGCGTCATGACACCGCCATTGGAGTTGACAGCCTCGACGATGGCCTCGGCGACACGACCCTTGTAGAATGCATCTTTGCCCTTGGCTCCGAGCTCTCTCAGAGTCTTGCCCAGATCGGGATTGGAAAAGTACTGTCCGGGCTTGGGGGCCTTGCCGTCGACAAGGAACGGGTACCCGGGGCCATACTTCTCGGCGACCTGCTGCAGCCACCCTTCGTACAGACCCCACTGGTTTGGTCAGCCTCTTTGTACAGCACCAGCCCTACCTCGTAGCTAGCCATCTGGTGCACACCAAAGCCGTCCTCGGCGAGCTGGATAGCGGGAGCAAGGACCTCGGCCAGGGTCAGCTTGCCGCTGCCAAAGGTCGCGTGGATGTCCACCAGCGCCGCGGCCGCACCGGGTACGGTGACCGCATGCGCGCTGGTGTAAGGAATGAGGTCGCCCGTGATGCCTGCGCGGCGGACAACATCAAGGTTAAGCGCAGCCGGGCTGCGCCCAGAACCATTGACGGCGCGAACACGCTGCTGCTTTGCATCCCAGAAGAGCGCGAACGCGTCTCCGCCAATGCCAGTGTTGCAGGGCTGGTGTGAAGATCAGCATGGCACCATGCCAGCGAACTCACCTCGACAACGTTGAGCGCAGCCGCGGTCGCGACTGCTGCGTCCGCAGCGTTCCCGCCCTGTCGGAGGATCGCCAGGCCCGCTTCCGACGCCAAGACTTGTGAGCTGCAGACGACGCCTTTGGTGCTGAACACCGTCGAGCGGCGCGAGCCCGTTTCGTACGCAGTGTAGTCGATCGGTGGGGGCATTTTGTGTCAGCAGCACGAGGTATATCGAGGATGAGGGAGAGTGGGGGTTCGAGACATGTCTGCATGGTGTGTGCCCTCGGGTGAGCGTCAACAAGGCTCAGTGACACGGGTGAGCTGCTAAAGCCGGTCAACACCGCTCCGACGTGCAGCCGGTGTGGGGAAGTGCTAGGTTACCGAATTGCCGAAGTTGGCCGGACGGGACGGCGAGTGCAAAGTCTCGAACATGTCACTCGTCTTGCTTGGCTCGTTGTTCATGATCAATACACAAATGCTATCCCGGGTCCGAATCCTCGATGCACATAAGAGCCCTCGCGTCCCCTCCACTCTCCTCCACCCTCCGTCCACGGCGACCGAGCGAGAACAACGATCCGCAGCCCGGCATGCCACGGCTTACTAAACACGAGGCGGAGCTTCGCGGTCTGGGCCGCCTTTTCGGCAAGTGGCCGCATATCTAACAGTGATACCTGAGCATACCACCAAACCGCGCACTGTGCAGCAACATGAAAGATACCACCAAATCGCGCACTGCCCAGTACATGATTGGCAAGATGTGAGCTGACACAGTCACATGGTGACTCGCTGACGGAAATCGTTGCCCACCCGGATAGGCTGACGAGGGCGATTACTGATCTGTTTTGCCTGAGATTCTGACTATTCAGCTGGCAACGACGAGCACGACGAAATGTTGTCATCGTTAGCGAGGGCGCAGAGGGCGATGAGGGATATGGGAATGAACAATCATCTCCCCCAAATGGAGAGCTATAAGAGATGGATGGATGCACGACTGGGCAGTCGCGACAACAGTGCTCCTCCAAGTGTAGACTCCCTTCCTCTCCCAAACACCACAACGCACAATGCCCGCGGTCGACTCTGGTCTCATCCTCATCACTGGCGCCTCAGGCCACATCGGAACGTGAGTCGCTTCATTCGCTTCAATGCGTCCCACTGACACCCCTAGGCACACGGTCAAGGCCGCGCTCGATGCCGGGTACACTGTGCGAGTCGCAGTCCGCACGCCCGAGAAGGGCGAGTACGTCAAGCGCCTGTTCCCGGAGCACAGCGGCTCGGTCTCCTACACGATTGTGGAGAACATTGAAACCAAGGGCGCATACGACAAGGCCATCGACGGCATCGACGGCGTTATCCATCTCGCGTCGCCAGTGGACTTGGGCTTCCAGGGCCCGGCTTCCGACATGATCAGCCAAGCCGTGTCTGGCGTCAATAACCTCCTCAAGGCGCTGGCCCACACGTCGGTGAAGCGTGTGGTCATCCTGTCCTCCATCGCATCTATTGGTATCGCCGTTCGCCCCGACTCGGAGACTCTCACCAAAGTCGTGTACACTGAGGCGCAGTGGAACGACGACGATGTCGCCGAGGCCCTCAAGCTCGAGGCCGCCGCACCAGGAGTCGTCAAGTACGCCGCTTCCAAGACACAGGCGGAGCGTGCCTTCTGGAAGTGGTTGAAGGACAACAACGCCACGTTTGACGGGGTGGCCATCAACCCGTCGTTTAACTTTGGCCCATCTCTCGCGTTCGGGCAGGGCATCCCCGAGAGTGTCAAGCCTCTCATTCCCTGGCTCAAGCCCGGTGCCGACGCCTCAACGCTCAAGCTGCAGTATGCCGGTATTGTTGACGTCCGTGACGTCGCCTTCGCGTCCGTCAAGGCTCTCTCCGCCGCGAATGTGGCCGGGGAGCGCTTCATCCTCTCGGCTGATACCTTGTTCAACAATGACCTCGCGGTCGGCGCTACCAAGGACAAGGCCAACGCTGCGGGCCTCACTCGCGGCAACGCTGACCCTGCGTTCCGCGCCGAGCTCGACAACAAGGCAATTGTGTACGTTGGTTCCAAGGCCGAGACCGCTTTCGGCTTCAAGTACCGCACCAAGGACGACACCATTGCCGAGACCATCGAATCGATCCGCAAGGCTGGCGCGGCGCTCTGAGATTGCAGCGTAGAACAAAATTGTCCATACATAGTGAAGCACTGGCACACACACACACAAATCATATGCCAATTACAAGTACATTCTATACTCTACGCGCCCCTCCCGTCCTAAGCGGCCGGGTTGTAGCGAGACATGAGATCAGCGGCGGAATCGTCCATCCACACCTGAGGCGCCGCAGGGAACCAATTGGCCATATCGCCGTCGAGCGCACTCGTATCCACGGGGAGCATGCCGAGGGGGTCTGTCGTGTCAGCGGTACACCCTCCGTGCCAGCAACTCTACCTCGATCCCAAACAGCTCGATTCTCACCATCGGGTGCAGGGAACCAATCTGAGAGGTTGAAATCCACTTCGGGCCATGGGACGTTTTCAGGCATGACGGCGGCGGCACGCACCGCGTCGGTCGCATCAATGGAAGCACGCGTCATGGACAGAGAGCCTGCAGCCAACGGGTTGGCTGGCTGGATCGGGTCATTCCAAGGGAATGGGTTGAACCCCGGGAACTCGGAAATGCCTGACCCCGGAGTGCCAGGACGGGGTTTGGGGGGTGGAGGGAGATCGGTCGGCTGCCGCGCCGCCTCCTCGGTCAATGTCGTGTGGGGCAAAATGCCTTGCTCGCGTGCCTTGATGAGCGTGCGGCGGAGGCCGTCGGCGAACGGCTGCACCGGGTCTGATAGTCAGCATGGTTCACTTGCAGGTAGCTCACAGTATGGCAGCTTGATGAGTAGCCGGTCGATATCCAAGCTGACCTGGTACAAGTCGACCACGCCGGGCAAGAGCTCCACCATTCGGATGAGGTACCGTGCTGTTGCGACAATGCCGACGTCTTGGGAACGTCAGTGGCAATTTGGATGACGACGACTCACGGAAGTTGTGGTTTCCAAACTCCGAGTCCTTTTCAAGCTGCTTGTTCGACACTGTAGAGATAAGATAGGCACCAGATCTGACGGCCGCAGCAATCCACTGCTGGCGTTCGTGGGACAGCAAATGGACATCGGGCTGCTTGTGCACGCCATACCATGCCGGCGCGTTGGTGAACATGCTACGAAGTGTCAGCGCCACGCAACGCACCGCAACACCTACATTGCGTACGCCCGCTGGTTTGTGAGCTCCATCATCAAGAAGTGGTCCGCAGAAAGGCCCATGCGATGGTAGTACTCGATCCAGTAGTCGTACAGATCGTTGATTCCCTGATTTGCGCTGCGGAGCATGTCGTCCATCTCGGCCTGGTCCAGGGTTGCAATGGACTCGTATGGCCTGAAAGCACCTTCGCGCACTTCGTGAATCTCGACTGAAATGACGAGACGCGAGTCGTAGATGGTTGAGAGCGGGTGGTCGAGCAGTCCGCGAGAGTATGCTGTTCGCCGGCGGTGAGGGGACGGGAACAGGATGGGTAGCGCGTGGTTGTACGACATCTCGTAGGTCTGCTTGACCAGCGCCAGCCACAGCCTGGCTCCCACAACCAGAGGCCGCTGGCGCTCCAGCATGTGGTTCGGGTTCTGGCTGTCGGTGCGAATCTTGTGCAGGTACGGCAGGCAACGGTAGAGACGCATGTCGACAGCGAGAGCCATGGCGTGACAACAGATACGCCAAGCATGCTGGCCCCATGCGATCATAAGGACTAACGAGGTCAGCTATTGAGCGTTGACGCAACTCACTCAGACCCTGCAGCGTCTCGAGCGTGGCAATGGGCTCAAACAACGTCGCCTTGGCCATCTTCTCGGCCTCTTCCCGACATTTGTTGGAGAGCTCGGAAGGAGGCCCTGCGCTCTCGCGCGCCCGAAGGGCGACCATGAGAATGACTGTGATGCAGAACGGCGAGCGGCGGCGCACGTGCTCCCAGGTGTCCTCGCGAGGGTCGAAGATGGGCATGAACGGGTGCGCGTACTTGAAGAACCTGGCACGCGGTAAGCATGGGCAACAACAATCCACTCACTCTTGAAAGAGGGCCTTGCCCTCCTCTTCGGTGCAGAGACCCATCCTCACCGGGTCAAAGTCGTGACGCAAAGGATCACCTTTCTCGCGGATGGGTAAAGGCGCCCAGTCCTCACGCTCCTCACCGTCGGCGTCATCCTCCTCGTCAACGTGCAGCTCGCCCTCCACGCGGCGTCGCTTTGCCAGCCTGTTTCGACTAACGTCGCGCACGATACTGTGACTCGGCCGCCTGGCACGACGGGGAATGGTCGCAGGGTCGTGCTGCTCAGCAATGAGACACAACTCCTCCTCCCTTCTGGTGATCTCGCGGAACGGCTCGTTGACCATGGCACTCTGGAGCGGATCGTCGTGGTCCTCGTACGTTGGAGACGAGTCGCGAGGAGCAGCTGGTGCGGACGCACCCCTCTGCATAGAGGGATGAGGGCTTGATGTACCCGGGGCACGATTGCCGCCAGTCGAGTTGGGCCGCGGAAGGGGCATGCTGTCCATACTCTGTGACTGAGCTGTCATGCTGGGTCTCGCGCCGGCCGAAGGGGCTGGCTCGGCAACTCCTTCCGGCTGCCATCGCGAGTACTGCGAGTCCTGCGTTCCGGGGGTGTTTGTTTGCGATACCGACTGTCCACGAGGTAGGGGTGGCCTCAGCGGGTGATGACCTGCGGAAGACGATGTCGAACCGTGCTGTGGGTGCGCGTTCCGAGCTGCTGAGAAAGCCGCGTGAGCCGAGCAAACGCCGGATTCGTACGGCCAAACTTACCCAACGACGGCGACGCAGAGTCCGACGGCGTGTTGGGCGCCAAACGGAGAAGGGCAGACGAGATGTCCTCCAGCTTGCTGTAGATGCCAGACACATGGCCCTCCAGTGAATCCAGGCGGCTGCAGTGTCGTCAGCCTCATCTCTCGACGCCGGCGGGCATCCGTCCAGCGGCCAGACAAAACTACTCACTGCTTGGTCGCCTCGTTCTCCTCATACACCGCCCTCGGAACTGGGGGAACTGCGAATCGGCACTGCAGCTTCATGTGCCGGCACCTTTTGCATGGGGGGTTCTCCTTGTCGATGCACCGGATCTTCATCTTGCGGCAGGCATCCTGGACAAATGTGGTTAGCAGTGCATGGGCCGTGCCAATCCGGAAGCACATACACAGGCACCTGAGGAGGATCAGCGACGTCCGTGCTGCACGAGCCGGAATACTTACGAGACGGCGGTTCCAACCGCGAACCATCTTCGGCTGTCACAAAGTCGTACACGACCTGGTCGTCATAGCTGTCGCTCCGGCTGAGCGCCTTGTTGTTGTTGAGCATTGGGCCGGGTCGCCGAAGCAGCGATCCAAAGCAGATGTTACACTCGTGTCGATGTTGTTGAGCAGGGAGGACTTGAAGATGAGAGATGAGTGTATCGATAGTGTAAGCGAGGTCTGGGGAGACGGCCCGGTTGGCCAGGGCAACGAGGTCAGGTGCGCGCAACTAGAGCCAAGAGCATGAACGGCCTTCGCCGGAAAGTACATACGTGCTGCAGCCATGCGACTTAACCCCCCTTCTGGGTCATGATGCATCCACGCCGACAGACAGTCTGTTCACATGCACGTCTCCACCCTACAGCCGAAACGAGGACAGCCACTCTGCGGCAGTTGCGTTGTTGACAGCAGCACCTCAAATTTGAGAGGTGTCGGAAGGAAAACAAATGTGGGGTAGGGCGCGGCAATTGCGACTTACCGCGCCAACGTTGCTTGTCGTCTGGCATGCGTCGGATAACGGCCATCGCGCCTCTCGACCTCGGCAGGTTTCTGGACACCCCTTGGACACGCGCTACGCATCTACGTTCTCGGCCTTCCGCAATGCACGGGCCATGGTGACTTTGTGCTGAAGAGCTTCGAGGGATGCGAGCTCGCTTAACGCGGCTGTATGACAGTCTCCCTCCACTTTTCAGCTCGGCTTGGTGAAATGCAGTCCCTGTCGCGTTTCCGAGACCAAGGCCGTGTGCGGCAACAGAACGGCGCTCTGAGGTACGGCGCCGAGGGCTGTACACCTTTCGGAAGTGTGCGTCCGGCCACGTGCAGCCCAGGCGACCAGAACATGTTCCGTTTATTCATCACCTCTTCTGGCCAGCTGGGCCTCTGTATTGTTTACTTTGCTTCTCGCTTACACTTTGCCTCTTTACACAACCGCGACAGCGTCGTCTCACGACCTCCTGTCACTTGGTGCGGGCTTCAGGTTCTGCACCTTCTGGATCTTGGGCACAAGGCCGAGACGGACATTGCCTTGGTCCCAGATCTGGCCATCAGCGCCTCTGCATCTCTATACCGTACTCACCGCGTAGACGGACTTGAGGAAGGCGTCGCCGAGAATGTCGAACGGGTTGGTGCCACGCGACTGGATGCCACCGTACCAGTGGGTGCTGTCGGCGAGGGTGAAGACAAAGTCCTCGGGCTGGATGACAAACTGCGTGTCACCGACCGCAATGCTGAACGTGGGCAGCTGCTCAACAGTGACACTCGTAGGAATGAGGTAGCCCTGCTGTTTCGAGTCGTACTTGGCACCGGGGATCTGGGCGTACAGAGCCTTGACGACCGTGTCGGAGAGGAGAGCCAGCGTGGTACCAGTGTCGGCGATGGCAGTGTTGTTGCGCAGAGGGATCGACTTGCCGTTGATAACCGCTGATGTGGACGGGAACTGCCAGAATCCTCCCGAGTTGTCGATCGGCGTCCCTGCGAGCGTCAGAACAGCTTTCCGGCCCACACTCACAATCAATCGACGTTCCCGATGACGTGACAAGCGCCTGGTCCACCCACCCAAAGGTGAAGAATGACTCGAAGCCTTCGTCCCTGTCGCTGTAGAATGCCGAAGTGAAGAGCTGGGATCCCGGAGGAAGAGCCTTCTGAGCGATCATGTTGTCGACAAGCGTGAGCTGCTGCTTGGGCCTGACGGTGTTGATGCTGGAGAAGGCGAGGCCGAGTAGACCGTCGCCGGTGCCATCGGCGAAAGAGGCCGAGAGCTTCTGTGCGAGCTCGATAGCCTGGTCCTTGACTGGAACTCCACCGAGGTTGACCGCGTCGGTACCGACGTTGCCGGACGCCGACGACCCGTCTCCGTACGTGATAGACCAGGTGTAACCGTTCAGCGTTTTCCAGGTTGACGACTTGGTGGGGTCAAAGTTGTCATGGTTCTTCTGGGCGGCCGCAGGAAGCTGGGTCGAGAAGGTCTTGGGGTCAGCAACTGTGGTCAGTCACATTAACTCACCCAGAGGTCAGAAGAACCAGTGTCAGGGTCGAGGCGGAGGACCTGCTCGGGGGTACCGATGGGCACTTCGATGAGGTACATGGCGTCGTTCTGGATGTCCTCGGCCGGCACGACGACGTTGCCGTCTGGGGTCTTCTTGACGAGGTTGCGCTTCTCGACGACACGAGCCCGCCCGCCGATGGGAGCTGAGCCACCTTGAAGGCCGCGCTGCTCGAGCTGGTTGGCCGCCTCGAAGAAGAATGGGCCGGGCTCGGTGGGGTCGAAGCCATAGCGTCGGAGTGCGTGGAGGTACGACTTGCGTCCGTCCTTCTTGTAGTGCTCGTTGCGAATGAGCGAGAGTTTCTTTAGGCCAAGGGACTCCTTGACCTTGTTCTGGGCCTCGAAGAAGGCTTGATCAGATGACATGGCGTTGGCGTTGGTGTTGGCGTTGGGTGGGCCTCGGTGGCGGTGAAGCACGAATGGCCACTGGTCTTATAGCAACGCCGCCATGCCTCCCCCCAACGATAGTCGCATTCTCGCTTCGATGCCGTGCTATTGGCATCTGCTGATGCTGAGTGTCGCTCGTGCGCGTCGCAATGTAAGTAAGTGTGTGACTAGGCAACAGAGCTAGAGTTAAAGCACGCAACAGACTGCGTCATGTGCCGCAGCTCCTCGGAAGTCAGGCGCTGAGATCCTCAAGTGAGTGGGGGGTCAGCCTATGAAACGCCGGGGGAGGAGAGCTGGTCCGGACTCGAGCACATCCGCTTCGGCAGTAAGCGCAGAGCTGCGCGCCTCGACAGCCTCTCGGATTTAACTCAAAGCTTGTTCCTAGTGCGGATCGGGTGGTATTTCTGGCGGTTGAGGACGACTGCGGCGCGGCATGGCTGGACGGAGCTGCCGACTGGTGTCCCCTTTCAGCACACTCCGTTGGCAAGGGAACGCAGCTGGAACCAGTAGGCGCGCGGGAACAACGGCCATGAATGAAACGTGCAGGATCGTGCCTTCGGGGGCGTGCGTAGAATCACCGTGGGAGCGAAGTCCGCTGCGCGAGTAAGTCGTTCTCAGTGCAGGTGCCGTGCTGACAGCCTCTGAGTCGAGTCCAGCCCCGCACAGCCGCCTCCCTTCTCACGCACACGGCCGAGTGCCGACGACGCGAGGTGGGCACGGCATAGGAATCAGGGCGACCGTTAATCGACGCGAATGAGTAATGAGGTCATGGGCGATGTCGCTGACCGTGTGTGCAACATGGCATAACATCAGCTTGTAGAACGACAAGCAACGCCTGGCTCGACCACGAAGTACAGTGCACCACGCTACCCCAAGACCGCTCTGAAAGCTGTGATTGTCTCCTGCTTGCTACTCGGGTCGTACACTGCAAACACAACACGCTTGAACACGTCGTAAAACTCCCCGCCCTGTGTGAGGAGCGACGCGAAGGCAGCTGCCGTGTCGGCCGGCCGGCACTGAAAAACACCACACCCCCACGCCCCGAGAACGAGTACCTGGACGTGATGAGACGCAGCGACAGCCAGAACTCGCGCGGCGCGCTCCCTCAGCAGGGCCGGCACCGTCGCAAATGCCGCCGGGTTGGACTTCTTGAGGGCGCCGGCGTTGGGCGCAGGCGAGGTGAGAAACGCCACGGTGTAGGGCTTGTCCAGCAACGCCCCTGTGCAGTCACGGTACACCGGCACCTGGGGGCTCCAGATGACACGGTGCGAGTAGCGTGTGTCGCGTACTCTGTTGTGGTGCGCGTAATAGTCTGCCGCGGCTCGCGTCGTGAGCGTCGTGTACAGCGCCGAGTGCCGACACACGTCCTCTTCTTGCGCGCGCGCCCCCCCGAGATACCCGCCGCCGGGGTTGCGTGCCGAGGCAAAGTTGAGCACTGCGATGGACGTTTCGTTCTCTTGCAAGGCGAGGCGCTCGTGTGCTTGGGTTGAAGTCTCGGGTGTCACTTCGATAAGAGTGTCAAAGGGCCGGGAGGGGGCGGTCGTGAACTGGCGTAGCAACTGCTCGGTCGCCGGCGGGTCGTAGCTGACCACACCGTCGCATGCGACCTTGACCATCGAAACTAGGTCGACTCGCCCGGCGACAGGGTGCAGGTAGTGCCCCCCGGCGATGATGGCCTCGTTGTCGGCTGACACCTTTTGGTTGCGTTTGCGCGGAGAGTCTGCCGGAGCTGGTCGTCTAGACATTGCGGTGAGGTTGTCGTGTGATGTCGTCAAGTGAGTAGTCTATAGCTCGCGGTATTCATGTTATCAGCTCGGACGCAGGGCGCTCAACAGAGGTTGTCTGAGGGAGGGACGAGAACTCGACTCTGTCCGGAGCCGGGACCACTGATCGCCAGGTCGCAGTTGACTAGCAGTACCTGTTTAGTAGCGGAGACCTGTGCACTGCGTTATGAGTAGATGGGTGCTTGGCCAACAGTGCACCTAAGCTGCACCAAGCGCGGTGCACTGCCTGCAGCATTGTGGCTGCTTGCTGCGCCTGTGTGTTGTGTTGTTTGCGGTGCAAGAAGCGGGACGGGAGGGTCTTCCGAGTCGAATTGTTGACTGGCGCTGGCGCAGCTCGGGTCCACTCGGCCGCACTCTTCCACACTGTTCCACTTCCTCTCCACACCCTCCTCTCATCCTCCTCATCCATCTCACTTGCAACATGAACCACGACCAGTACTAGCACACACCGTCCGGCGGCAATGTCCACACGCCACCACCACCACCACCGCCGCCGCCGCCGGACACCAACGGCATGACCCATGACCTCAACCCCAACGACATCAACATGTGCCTCGACGTCCTCGTCAAGGCTGGGTCACTCCCTCACGATCACCCGCACGCAAAGACGCTTCGCGCGGCGGCAGGACGCCTACTTCGACCTCCCAAGTCCAGGGGTCGGGCTGCGAAGAAGGCCAAAGATGGCAAGCCCACATCGGCATTGCCAGCGACGACAACAATGGCTGGACGTACGAGCTCGACGGCGGCTACGGTCACCACGCCGTGCCCCAACGCCGAGGCACCCCTTCCATTGAGCACGGACACCAAGTGCACACCTTGCCCCACGTCTGCTGAGATGAGAGCCGCCGACCAGGCTGCGATCGACGCGACAGTCACCGGCTCCCGTCTCGATGACGAAACAGACGGCCTCACCGGCACAGCTGGCACACTGCACAAGTCGCGCAAGTGCTATGTCTGCAACGGCTGCTACAACAAGGTGCACTTCTTCTACCACGCGCTTTGTCCCCCGTGCGCGGAGCTCAACTATGCCAAGCGGGACGCGAGCACCGACCTGAGCGGGCGGCGTGCTCTCGTCACCGGTGGACGCGCAAAGATCGGGATGTACGTGGTCTTGTGGCTTCTGCGGAACGGCGCGCAGGTCACCATGACAACGCGCTTCCCGGTCGATGCTGTGCGCCGCTTTGCGTCCTTTCTAGACGCCAGCGAGTGGATGCACCGGCTGGAGGTCGTCGGCATTGATCTGCGCGACCCTCGCCAGGTTCTCCGTCTTGCCGAGCTGATGAGCGCCGCCGGACCACTCGACATACTCATCAACAATGCCGCGCAGACGATTCAGCGGTCGCCAGAGGCATATGCACCATTGCTGCGTGGCGAAGAGGCCGGGCTGCCAGCTGGCGAGCACCAGCCGACAATGCATATTCTCGGGCGGTTCAACGCGCCTGCGCCGTCTTCGCCTCGTGCTCTGCCTGCGAGCGTATCGCCCAAGCGCCTGACGGGCGACACCACCCAAGCCCACACCGTCTCACCATCCTCAACGGTGATCAATACTACCGACCGCAACGTTGCTCTCGCTCTGACGCCCAACCTTGCCCCCAACGACTCCAGCCGGATCGACGCTGGTGGTCTCCTCCCCGACATGGGCGGCACCAACACGTGGACCAGCACAATCGGGTCTATTCCGGCGCTCGAGATCCTCGAGGTGTCGCTGTGCAACGCGACGGCCCCGATGCTGCTGATCAATGCGCTCCGCCCCGCTCTAGCCGCCTCATCCCATGCACGCAAGTACATCGTCAATGTGTCCGCGGCCGAGGGGCAGTTTGCCCACTTCAAGACGCCGGGCCACGCCCACACGAATATGCAGAAGGCGGGCCTGAATATGGTCACCCGGACTGCTGGCGACGAAATGTTCTCCACCGACGGCATTTGCATGACCTCGGTCGACACTGGCTGGGTGACGGACGAGCGGCCGTGGAATGCCAAGCTCGAGGCGTGGGAGAGGGGTTTCCGATGCCCGCTGGACCTGGTCGATGGCGCCGCGCGGATCTTCGACCCCATTGTCAGAGGAGAGAACGGCGAACATGTGTACGGGGTTCTGCTGAAGGACTACGCCGTGGCAAAGTGGTGAGGGGGTGTCACGACGCTGTCCGTCCAGCAACCAAGTAGTGTAGGGCTCTATGCAAACGTTTGGCAACGAGCAGACCCACCGAGTGCGAGACATCGCTGAACCTGGAAGAAACTGTGCCAGGTGGCGCCGCTCGCACCACCTCCTACCCTGCCCGCCGCCCTTGCCAAACACCAAGGTCGCGTGGCCCAATGGCAAGGCGTATGACTACGACCTCGAAGAGGAGTACATCATGAGATTGCGGGTTCGATCCCCGTCGTGGCCTGGATGCAGAGCATCAACATCTTCCGGGCGTGTAGCTCAGTTGGTAGAGCGTGTCATTAGCACGAGCATGAGGAGACGTTCTCCTCGGTGCTACCACCTACTTGACAAGGTCTTTGGTTCGATTCCTAACTCGTCCAGTTTTTGCCGGTGCATGTGTGTGTCACGTTTGTCTCCCCGGCGTGCCCGCTTGGTCAAGCTCGTGAGCACCACGTCTGTCAGCAGCAATGCCATCACCGCTGGGCCGCTGAGGACTGGCAAACACCCGCGTCTCTCGGCCCAACGCCAAGAGAACCTGTTTCCTTTTGAACCGCTCTCCCCGGCTTAACAGCCGTGGTCGGGCGGCTAGCCGGCCTATACCGACGACTAATACGCGCCTGGGGGGCTTGGTACGGCTCTACGACGCCCTTATCAGCCAGCTTGGGGGCGTACGCCGGCGAGAGCACCGGCGAGGAGGCCGAAGAAACCTGTTCCCCCACCCGCTCCCCCACTCTCCTCCCCGCTCTTGCTTCCGGGCCGACTCCAACACCTCGGGCGGACTCTACATAGGAGGGAGCTCATCCCTCTCTTGCGCTGCCCATTTGCGCTCTGCCATGCCCCAGCCCACCGCCGAACGCTCCGCAGCGCTCAGCGCTGAACACGCCGAAGCTGGCCGCGTGAGAGTATACCGTGCTGCAACGGTGCTCAACGCCGCGGGCGGAACCAGCATCGCCGACGTCGCTGTCGAGGGGCAGCGCATTGTCGCTGTCACAGATGGGTTCGATGCCCAGAACGCGCCGGAGGGAACCGTGTGGGTCGACGCGAAGGACAAGGTACTCGCTCCGGGATTCATCGATGTCGTGCCTCGCACGAGCGATGGACTAGTGCGCGGGGTCACCACGACCGTCGAGGCTGTCGCGGCGTCAGCGCTGACCGTGAGTGTTCGGTGTTCTGCGACGCAAACTGACCCACAGGATCGCACACCAAGGGCTGGCAACGTCGTGACTCTGGTCTCTGCAGCAGGCCTTACCCCGGAGGTGCTGGAGTCGGCCTTCGACTCGGGAGTCTACGGTGTCCACTTCACAGTGGGCGACAGCCTGGCGTCCCTTGAGCCGTTGGCCCAGATCATCGCCGAGCGAAGGGGATATCTCTCCACTGATACCGTTGATGAACAGAGCGTATCATCGCTGATCGCTTCCAGCGAGAAGACGGGGTGCACTGTCCTCTTCGTGACAACGACGCCGGCGCTCTCGTCGCAGGTGTCGGGGGCTCGCGAGCGCGGCGTCTCAGTCCATGTACTGCCGCAGGCGTCGTCGCTTGAGGATATCGCATCGTCTACAAGGCTCGCGGCACAACTCCTCTCCTTGGACGTATCCACACAGCCCCGGGGCACCATTCGACCGGGCGCAATCGCCGATCTCGTTCTCCTCGACCCCGCACAGACTGCCGACGGCGTCCCAGCGGTTATCGAGGTGCTGGTCGCCGGGTCGGTGTCCGGCTCTGACACCCAGCTCCGCCTTCCTCCACCAGCACACCGCGCGGCTGTCCCCGCCGTCAACTTTGAGATTGACCCTCGCGGTGCCCTCCGCCTTGACGGGCTACGCGTCGACTCCTCGGCGCTGTCCGGCACGCAGGCCCTGCTGGGCGAGCCACGACCCGACGGCGCAGTCGCTCGCACTGACATCGACTGCAGCCTTCCAACCGAGGGCTTCAGACTTGCTGTTGACGCGGCCGGCGTGACCGTCGTTGGCGGCTCGGACGAGGGCCTGTTTCGTGGCCTCCTGGTCCTCGACCAGCTCCGGGACCCCCACGACCCGTCCCGCCCCGTCCCGTACGGCACCTGGTCGTCGTCCCCGGCGCACAAATGGCGAGGCCTCATGCTGGACGTTGCGCGACACTTCCGCCCTGTCGCCGACGTCTGCCGCTACATTGATCTCATGGCGCGCCACGGGCTTAACACGCTCCACCTCCACCTCACAGACGACCAAGGATGGCGGTACGAGGTTCCTGGCTGGCCTCTGCTCACAACTATCGGCGGAGTGCGGCAGAGCACGCAGCTTGGGCATGGCCCTCAATCGACGGTCGAGCCTGGCACGCACGAAGGGTGGTACTCCACCGCAGACCTCCAAGTCATCGTGGCACACGCGGCCTCGCGCTTCGTCACGGTCGTGCCAGAGGTTGAGTTTCCTGGGCACGTGCAGGCGGCACTGGCGGCCTATCCTTCGCTGGCCAACACCGACGTGCCGACTGGCACCCCCACGGAGCCCTGGCCACGGTTCGGACTCAACCCACACACGATCAACCTCGAAGAGTCGACCCTCGACTTCTGCCGTGCGGCGATTGACGCGCTCATTGAGGTCTTCCCGTCCCAGCTCATCGGTATCGGCGGCGACGAAGTCCCGTCGGCTGAGTGGGCGGCGTCCCCACGCGCCCTCAAGCGTATGGCTGAGCTCGGCATCGCCGGCCCACACGGTATCCAGCCGTGGATCACCGCCCAACTCTGTGCGCACGTCACATCGCGCGGGCGGCAACCATACGCGTGGGACGAAGTCCTTGCCGGCCCGGTCCCCGCCGACATGGTGATCGCTGCGTGGCGTGGTCCTGTGGCCTCTCGCGTTGCCCTCGAGCGCGGCGTGCAGTGCGTCGCGTGCCCAGACATGGATGTGTATCTCGACTACCGCCAAAGCGAGAGCCTGGAGGAGCCCGTGCCCGTCGGTCCGCCGCTCACACTGCAAGAGACGTACGGGTTCAAGGTGCCCTCGGGATGCGTCGGAGGACAGGCGAACGTGTGGACCGAGCATCTTCGCACCCGCGACGAGGTTGACTTTGCGATGTTCCCCCGACTGTGCTCAATTTCCGAGCGCCTCTGGGCCGGAGGCGAGCCAGGACCGTTCGGCGACCTTGAGCGCCGCCTCGGAACGCATCTCAGGCGTCTGGAGGCATGGGGAGTCAAGTTCAGGCCGTGGGATGGGCCCACGCCGGCGCAGCGCAAGCCTGGCGTGCCCGGTGTCCCTCGCACAAAGGAATTTAGAGCCAAGGCGGTTGAGGAGATGGTCAGGGAACTGGTCCAGAACGAGTAGGACGCCACTGTCAAAATAGAATGCATTTAGGGCTGCATGGGTATGCTGAGGTAGTCTTGGCGTCATCACTGCTTGTGTCAGACGATGCAAGAGGCATCAGGATGGATCGGCGGCATGGCGACGCGGACATGACCCGGCGTCGTCGTCGTCGTTATCGGCAAAGTCGGCCGCCGAACAGGAACCAAAGACCGCAAGCTCGCCGCAGGCTCGCTTGACTCGAAAAGACAACAACGGCTTCGATCGCTCTGTTGACAACAGACTTCACGCACGTACACAACCACTCAGACCCCATGGGGGACAGCCCGTCTACTCGGCGGCCGAGGGCAAGTCCGCCATGGCTAGGAGGTGCGTATGGATGGTGGCGTAGAGGTGCTCGTGGTTGTGTCCTGCTCGTGGTTTTGTCCGCTCGCGTGACACTGTGCTGACACCCCCAGGCGCGGCTGCCATGATGGCTGCGTGCATTACGCACCCAATAGACCAAACCAAGATTCGCAGCCAGGTGCAGTACCCGCGGCAGACGATGTTACAGACCGCGCGCAACACAATTGCGACGAGCGGCGTATCAGGCCTGTGGGCAGGCCTCAGCGGCAGCCTGCTCCGGCAGGGGACCTACGGGGCCGCTCGCTTCGGGCTATACAACTGGCTCAAGGACCGCGCGCTCGCACGAGGAGAACGGCTGTCGGTCGAGCAGATGGTGTTCAATGGCGCTTTGGCGGGCGGTGTTGCCGGCGTGATTGGCGCCCCGGCCGGTGGGTAGCTATGCCGCTCGCTTGACTGACGCCGTTCAGAACTCGTCATGGTCAGGCTCTCGTCCGATGGCGTCAAGCCCGAAAACAAGAGGCTGCACTACCGCAACGCCATTGACGGGCTGTACAAGATCGCACGGAACGAGGGCTTCACACACATCTTCCGAGGCTGGGGCATGGCCTCTCTGCGGAGTGTCCTGCTCAACGCTAGCCAGATGACTTGGTAGGCCAAGCTCACGAGTCTGACCTAACACCTCCCTCCCCAGCTACGACGTGATCAAGGCACGCCTCCTCCGCACCCCCTACTTTACAGACAGCATCCCACTGCACCTGATAACGGCGACGCTAGGCGGCACCATCTCAATCACAATCTGCGCGCCGGTCGACATGGTCAAGTCGCGCCTGCAAAGCTCGACCAACCCGCGCACAGTACGTCACCGCGGAGCCTGCGACATCGCTGACCCCCAGACGGCCATGAGCATCGTGACCTCGTCGATTCGGAACGAGGGCGTTCGCGTGCTGTTCCGTGGCTGGCTGCCGGCGTGGTTGCGGATGGTGCCCAACACCTGTCTCACATTCGTCTTTTTCGAGCAGCTCAAGAGGATCTTCTAGACATCAGCACACACTTGTACTCCACCACTAGCACTTGTCAACTACTATGCATGCAGCATGACCACGAGGCAGAAAGGCCGCGAACGCGCGGACAGCCGCTACCACTCGCGCTCATCAGCACACCTCAGGGTCGTCTCCCCCGCTCATGTCAACCGCGTCCGTCCACAGTCTCTACAAGCTCGGCCACACGCTCGGCCACCCGGCGCCGCCCCGCGTGGTAATGTGCGATACACCTCGCCAAGAAGCCCGACACACACGGTTGCGCACGCCCAAGCCTCTTCTTCTGCCTTTCTGCTTACTCATCACGTGTCGCTTGTCAAACCCGATCGACTCAGAAAATGACGTCGCGGGTGGGTACTTCGGCCTTTTGGTGTGGTGGGTTGGGTGCCTGCTATCCGTGAAGAGGGCGGAAAATGTTCACTTGCACTCACTCTCTAACCACGTACAATGGCGAGCAGCAAGAACCCGGTCGACACCAAGGCGCCCGCTCAGGCTGAGGTCGAGTTGAGCGTGCTCCACCGCGCTCCGACACGCTCAACGACCACACTCGCCGAGCCCGCCTCCGCACCTCAAACCGAGCTCACGCCGACCTCAACGGACCCGCTCGAGGCGTCGCGCGCAATCGATGCCTCAGCCCCCGACGGCGGATGGCATGCCTGGACCATGGTGGGCTGCTGCGCGATGCTGGGGTTCTGGTTCGTCGGCGTCACGTACAGCTGGGGCGTACTCCAGACCACCTTGGTGGAGCGGCACCTCGCGCCGGCGTCGACACTGGCGTTCGTCGGCTCGATCGCGGTGTCGATGCTGTCCTTTATGGCAATCCTCAACTCAAGGATCCTCATGTCCCTCGGCGCACGCAAGATGGCTGTCATCGGAACCGTCCTCATGTCCTTTTCGCAGATCTTTGCCAGCTTCACGACGCGCAACATCGGCGGGCTGTTCGTCACTGCGGGCGTCATGATGGGCTTCGGAGTCGGCTTCTGCTTCATGGTCATCAGCATCACTCCGGCACAGTACTTTACCACCAAGCGCGGTACGGCTGTTGGACTGGTCTACGCGGCCGGCGGTCTCGGCGGCGCAGTCATCAGCCTGGGCCTTGAGGCCGGGGTGCGTAACCTCGGACTCGAGTGGACCTTCCGCCTCGTCGGACTGGTCATGCTGGTCACATGCCTCCCCGCCGCATGGTATGTCAAAGAACGTACGACTGTCGTCCGCAAGGAGTTTGTCGACTGGTGAGTGTGTCACCCCAGCGGGGCCTCAGCTAACCCTCCCAGGAGCCTCTTCCGCAACCTCGACTTCATCGTCCTCTTCGTGTCGGGTGCTCTCGCGACGTTCCCGCTCTTCGTGCCGCCCTTCTTTCTGCCGCTCTACGCCCAGTCGATGCGCCTCAGCGGCACAACAGGTGCCGCGTTGGTCTGCGCATTCAACTTCTCCTCGGCTATCGGACGAATTGCAACAGGATTCTTGTCTGACCGCCTCCTGGGGCCTCTCAACACCCTGTTCGCAGTGCTGTTTATCACCTGCCTCTCGCTCCTGGTCCTATGGCCAAGCTCGGTCTCCCTCGCACCCCTCATCATCTTCGTGCTCGTCAACGGCGCGAGCAGCGGAGGCTTTTTCGCCATCATGCCCACGGTCGTCAACAATGTCATGGGCAGTCAGCGCATGACAGTCGCGTTCGGTATGATCGTCACTGGCTGGGGCGGCGGCTATCTCATGGGCGCACCGATCGCTGGTTACTTGTTAGCTGCCTATGGCGGCCAGGATCGTGGCATTGTCGCGTACCGCCCTGCCGTGTTCTGGGCCGGAGGCATGGCTGCTGGTGCCGCCCTCTTCGTGGCGTTCCTTCGTTGGCGTAAGAGTCCTCACCTGATGATCAAGATGTAGGCGGATGTTTAGGCGTCTGCAGCAGTAGAAACACGCACTTCGTTGCATAGGCATCGCTTGTTACGGGATCCATTCAAACTCACTGACTATAAACTATGTAACTTACACTCGGGGACCACCAGGAGGAGGAGGGGCGCCGGCGGCAGGACGGGTCGGCGCGACGCTGCCGTCTGCGGTGTGAACATATGTCGGGTCGCCCCTGATTGACGCGGGGGTTGCTCCGACAGTGTTGACACCGACACCAGTGGCTCCGACCTGGCCGGCTCCAGCAGGGTTGCCGCCGTAGCCAGTGGCACCGACCTGGCCGGCTCCAGCAGGGTTGCCGCCGTAGCCAGTGGCACCGACCTGGCCGGCTCCAGCAGGGTTGCCACCGTAACCGGTGGCTGCGGCGGGGTTGCCGCCGTAGCCAGTGGCTCCGACCTGGCCGGCTCCAGCAGGGTACCCAGGGTTAGCACCGACACCAGCGTGGGTGGTTACGGCGGGGTTGCCGCCGACACCAGCACCGGCGCCTCCTGGCTGGACTGCGGCCGGGTGGGTGGCAGCCGGGTGGGCGGCTCCAGCCTGGGGGGCGCCAGCATGCGTGGCTCCCACACCCGCGGCTCCTAAACCAGCACCGGCAGCTCCGACACCAGCACCGGTGGCCCTCGCAGGGGTCGATCCACCGGTGGCCCGCGTCGAGCCCGATCCGGAGATCTGCGGGACGATGGAGAAGGCAGGCGAGTGCCATGACTTGCCCGAGTGAGCCTTCTTGTCTGCGGAATCAATCTTTGCGACGATCGAGTGGTTCGGGTCGTTGCCGAGGTCTGGCAGCCTCTCCTCCTCCCTCTTGGCGACGATGTGGAACTCGCCGCCAGCCGCCGCACCAGAGTTGACATGGGCGTGGGCACCGGCAGCGTTGGTCTTGACGTCGACAGAGTCGGCGGCACGCTCGGCCTCAACCTTCTTGCGCTTGTACAGGTCCTTGATGGCCTGGGTGCGAGTCTGCTCGTCGTCGTTCTTGCTCTCGTCGAGCGCGTTGCGGATCTGCACCAGCTCGTCGTCGACGTACTCGAGCGCCGAGCGGATACCCGACTCGATGCCCTTGGCGATCGCCTTCTTGATCGCGCCAGTCGCGACGACCTTGATAAATTTGTACAGCAGGTCGTGCTTGGCATCACGGATCTTGAAGCTGAGCTCGTCGATCGAAGTGTCGACCGAGCGCACCTTGAACAAGGTGTCCCTGCGGTTTTCGATCGTCTCAATCTCAATGTCAACCGAGATACCGTTGCGAGCGATGACGACGTCGGCAATACCGCTGTCGCTCATCTTGGGGAAGCCCTTCTTCTTGCGGAAGGCGAATCGCAGGTTCTTGATGTCCGCCTGAATCTGGCTAAGGCTGATACGGAAGCGGTGGTGCGACTTGTCCTTGATCGAGGCGAACGGCGAGAACTTGAAGTAGTTGTGGTTCTCAATCGTGATGATGTTGGGGAACAAGTTGGGGCCCGAGAGGATGAGGTTCTCGACGACGAGATCAATCTTCTCGTCAGTGTACTCGGCCCTCGGAATCGGGAAGTAGCCAATGTGGTTGATGATGGCAGGCAGGATCTGGTGGCGGATGTCCTTCCACAGGTGCGGCTTGAGGGCAAGCTTGCCGTTGGTGTCGTACGCCAGGTCCTTGGTGAGACGCTTCCAGTCGTCGGCAAACTGGCGGTTGAGCTGGTCCTCGTGGAAGCCCTTGGTGAAGTCGACAAAGTTGTTCCAAAGAGCGTTCCAGCTGTCCCTGTACTTGCCGTTCTCGAAGAAGGAGCGAGCCCGCTTCTCCAGCTGCTTGCCCTGCTGCTCCGCCTCGTCCTCCATGACGTAGCCAGGCTCAAGGAGCACGTTGTTGACGTACGTGTCGACGTCGCGCCAGAACTGCTTCAGCTCGGGGTCGTTCTTGGCGTCGGTGTAGAGCCTGTCCAAGGCGTCACGAGTCGGCTTGAGGCTCTTGCCGTTGGCGAAGCGCTCGAGGACAACTGCAAACTTGTCGAACACGCTGTTAAGCTCGCGGCGGGCACCCTGGGTGTGGGTAACCTCGCTCTGGATATCACGCTCGGCGCGGCCCTCGTACTTGTGGGCAGTTTCCAAGAGCCACGACATGGCATCGTTGTAGTCCTGGTGCTGCTGCACCTCATAGAGCACTTTCTTTAGGCGGTAGACAAACTGCTGCCTGCGCTCCTCGGGGAACTCGTCGTCGATCAACTCCTTGGCGTCGCTGGCGAACTGGTCGTACTGGCGGTTGGCTCTGTCGCGTTGCTCCTTCGGCACTGCCTGCTGGAACCTCTCCTTAAGCCCATAGCGAGCGTCGTCGGCAGCGTTGCCGGCGCCGTCGCGCTGGGCGCGGTACTGGGCATCGTTGGCCGCCGACCGCGCCTGGCCCTCAGCCTGGCGTGCTCCGTCGGCGAGCTCACCAGCAGACGGGAGGGTCTGGTGGTACGGAGTGTTGCTGTCCCTCACGCCAGTGTGGACACCTGAGCCCTGGTATCCTGCGGGGACGCTTTGACCGTGCGCGTACTGGTGGGCTGCGTCCTCGACCTTGTGCTTCTCCTGACGGTATGCATCGGCCACCTGGCCGGCGGACGACGTGTGACCTTGGCCGTCGCGCACCTGGGCGTTGCGAGGGTCATCCCGAGGGTCGTAGTTGATTCTGCCGCCGTCCGGAAGGTTGACATTGAGCTGGGGGTGCTCGTTGGGACCAGTCTTTGTGCCATCAGGCCCAATCCACGTGTTCTTCTCGGCAGCGTCGTCGACACGCGCCAGCTCGTCCTTTGATGGGCGGGCAGCGTTACTAGCCTTGCCGGCGGCGTTGGCAAACAGGTCCCGGCCGAGGATACCAAAGTCCTTGAGGAGCTTGCGGACCTCGCCGTTGGTAGCAAACAGGGTAATGAGGACACGGATGTGCTTGCCAGCCGTATCGGCATCCGACTTGAGCTCCTTCTTCTCCTTGTCGCGCTTCGCGGAGCCCTTGACGTCGGGGTGGAGGTCAACCTTCCCGAGATGCTCAGACTCCCAGATTGCCTCCTGGACCAGCTCGTCCGCGTTGTTACGCTTCACCATTTCGAGCATAGTGCCGATGATATCACGAGCATCCGAAATAAGTCCCTGCCCCTCTTCAGAGAGCTTGCTAACGTCGACAAACGAGTGGTCCTTGGCATATGTCAAGGCCGACTCGATTTGCCTGTTGTCAGGCATCTTGCTGTGATTGTTAGCTCTGAGCTTAGCTGTGATTCTCACCCATCGCGGAAGGCTTCGATGACGCCGAAGAAGTCAACCTTGCGGTTGATGTCGGCCTCGAGGGCCTTGGGGTCCGTCCGGACGTTGACGGCCCCCGACCTTGGGTTGGCGCTAATCTCGCTGTGTGTCTGCACTGATAGAGTGTCAGTATGAGGGTCGATTGTGCGCCCGATTGATGCAGACGCCCCCTGGAAGCTGGTGCCACCTCTGAAACGCCTCGCTCAGACTGGCCTACTCACTTGTGTTGTCTTCTAACCTGTCACTCTGCCGCTCAGAAGGATTGTTTCTCTGAGCGATGTGGGCAAAAGGGGATTTGGGGATGAAGTCTGGCCAGACTGGTGCATCTTAAGGGGCGGGGAGTGCTCCGCGACACCAGTGGGGACGACCACCGCCGTTGCTGCTGACCCACGGGAACCTGGAGGAGCGCAAGGAGAGGCGAGCATGAGAGCCAAGGTGCGGTCGCCCAAGGTGCAAGGTGGCCGGTCCAATGACATCATTGTTGGCCATCGACGTCATGCCACAACATCTTTCACCATCGCGCACCACCCCAAAGGCCCCTCACGTCTCAGTCGCTCCTCCTCGTCATTCACGCGCGGCCATTCCTCGATCTTGGCGGCAGGCAGGCAGACATACAAAGTCCGTGCCTCGACTGCGGCGGGGTTGCCGCTCCACACTGCCGCGCCCCTCAACTCAGCCTGCGAGCTGGTCCTTCTTGGCCTCCTATTGACCCCAATTCAGGCGCTCCACGTCTAGCCGGTGAGCCCGGCCTTTCCACCGCGTGCTCACTGCTCTCCGACATGATCCGCCAGCGCGGGGAGCAACCACTCAACACTCGGTACGACGCCTCGGCGCGGTGACGTAGCGCCGGACCACAGAGCCCACCGTCGATGACGCTATGAGCAGTTTGACTTTGGGCTGGCCTCGGCTGTCGGTCCGCAGCACCCTTGACTTCTACATGAATCGCAAGTCGCAAGTCGCACATGGATCACACCACCCGCTGCATGTCACCCACCACCTTCGATCACTGGATGGCCGGCCGAACGCAATGGCCTTACGACAGAGTGTACCTTTACCGGCGTCGCCGGACCGACACCGGCCACTTGCCATGCTGCAGACAACTGCTGAGAATGCTTTCATTCAATCTTTTTTCATTGATGCTACTGAGTCCAGCGGATGTCTATGGATCCGTTTCGTGATTATTAGGTGAGCCTCGGGCTCCCAAGTCTCAGCTGGTGGTGCTTAGACGCGAACCTCCTTGAGGTCCTGGGTCGACGAAGTCTGCGACGGGGTGTTGCGGAGAGCAAGAGGGTCGCGCTTGCCAAAGTGGACACGGCCAACGGCGTAGAGGGCAGCAAGGACGGCGAAGACAGCAGCAAGAGTGACACCGGCGCCGATACCACCACCGGCAGCAGCAGAAAGACCGTCCTTCTTGGAGGACGAAGCCGAGGCACCGCCGTTAACGTTGGACGAGGTGTTGATGTTGGGGTCATCCTTGTGGGGGTTGGCACCCTGGGTGCCGGCCTCGAATGCGCTGATGTTCATGCTGTCGTCCTTGGAGGCGACGTTGAGAGTCGAGGTGTAGTTGCCGCAGACGAACTCGGACTGGGCCTTGAATCCGGCGCTCTCAACAAGCGAAACGTCGGCACAGTGGTAGTTGTAGCCCTTCTCGCCGTCAAGCTGGTAGATGAGCATAAGAGTAGCATCGTCGCCAGCCTTGAAGCCCAACTGGGCAAAGTCGGGGCCCTTGGTGCAGTAGTGGCCAGCACCAATGTCGGTGACAGTCTGGGTGTAGGACGAGAAGGCGTGGAAACGGGTGGGGTTGGTGTCCTTGGTGTAGAGGATGTTGAGGTTGTTAATGTTGGTCTTCTGCGAGAGAGCAACGTCACCACCGGCTGTGATAGGGTTAGCGAGCATTCACGGTTGGCCGTTGGTGACACTCACTGAGAGGGAAGGGGGTACGCTTGCCGACGGGGAGACCTCCACAAGGGGCCTCCTTGGCCTTGGAAGCAATGAAGCCACGCGAGGCGGGGAAGGCGAAGGAGACGGGCGAGCCCTTGCCGTCAAAGTCCATGATGGAGGCACGGGGCTCGATGGCGACGGCCGAGGCGAGAGTGGCGCCGGCGGCGAGCGTGGCAAGAGTCTGGAAGAGCATTGCGACGATTTTGGAAGAGTAACGGTGGATAGAACCGGAAGAGCGGGCAGACGAGACGAGAGGGGCAGGGTGATGAGAGGTGGTGAATAAACCGCCTGGGCTCTTTATGTGTGCAAGCGAATGAAGCCTCGACGGCCGTGAGGAACCGCCAAGCCAATGTGTGTCTGCACATGGACCGAGCAGAGGTATTCCGACGAGCCCGAGCCAAGTGAATGGCTGGCTGCGGAAGGCTCTGGTGGCAGCGGTTCGCTGCCGCCCCGCCCAGCTCGCCGCCCAAGTGGGCCTAAGTCGCATCGGGGACACAATGGCAGCAGCGGATGAGGCCACCAGGAGACAAAGGGATTGTGAAGACGCATCTCCAGTCTTGGCATACCCGAGGTGACGAGAAAACGCCGAGATGGGGGCTGCGGACGTGCAGGCGAGGACCATCCGCAACTGGCCGCAGTCAGGTTGGGCTGCAGGGCCTCACGCGATCAATGACTGACGTCAAAGGCTGCCGCCTCGAGCCAAGACAAGGTGGGCGACCTTGACACGGTGTAGTCTTTCGGCCGCCAGCAGGGACGCGGACCACGGAGAAGGGTGGTTGCCGGACAGTATCGAGTGAAGCGGCGTGCCATGTTGCTCTGTGAGCCGCCGTACAACTCACGAGCATGACTGTAACCTAAACCACCATGCATGCACAGCTGAGATGCATACCTTAGACAGTCGAACATCCCAAGTGTGCGCGGTGGACGAGCAACCGACGCCATTGAAAGAACGTCTTGGCATTATTGTTATCGGCCGAGGCAGTTGGCTTATCAGATAAAATGGGGGGGCGGAACTGCACGACGCCTGGCGGCCGAAACGAGGCCAAGTGAGTCGACCTCCGCAGCAGGTTGGGATTCGGGCAAGCAAGCGCTCACGGGGCGTTCGGAGGTCGGACCACGCATGAATGCATGATATGACAAAGCTGCGAGGGACGCAGTGGCGATGCTGTTAAGCATGTTGCCAGACACCGATCCGCAACAGCGCAGACGGTGATGGAAAGCCGCCGAGGGCTTAAGGAGTGACTCGGCGCAGGGCATCCACTGTTGGCAACCTCGGTTGGCTCGTCAACTAAGTGTGGCACCTCACATTGTTCTACTCATCGGCCGGAAGAAAGCCAAGCAGGCGAGTGGCATGGGCGCGGGGCTGGGGTGGGCCGGCGGGGGCGGGGGGGGGGGTGTCAGCATACACTCGCGGTAGAAGGTCACTAGGCCACGGAGGCTCTCCCGCAGCGCGGAGTCGCACATTTTCCGACCACCCGTCGACAACCCCCCCGGACCCGGCCCTCGACACCTCTGTTCCGTCGTCCCGCCGACCTCAAGACGCGCCAGTACATGAGAAGCTGAAACACATAGTCCTCCGCCGTTGACTATACACAACCCCAGCAACGCCGAGACCAGCAAAAGCTGGACGAGTTAGGAATCGAACCAAAGACCTTGTCAAGTAGGTAGTCAACATCCGCGGATGTCTCAGTGCTAATGACACGCTCTACCAACTGAGCTACACGCCCGGAGATGCACGCTGTGCAGGCCACGACGGGGATCGAACCCGCAATCTCATGATTACTGCTCAACGAGTCGTAGTCATACGCCTTGCCATTGGGCCACGCGACCTGAGTGCGGAAGTGGTTGTTGAAAGGTTTTAGCCGGTGCGAGGGTGGTGCGAGATGGCGAACTGACCCTGGCTGCGAGTGCCCATACACAAGCGGCATGCGCAACACTCTAGGACTACTGATCAGCATGAGAATCAGACTGCTGCATTGTCTCGCATAGCCTCGGCCGTACGTCGCACTGTGTGGCAAACGCCATCTCGATGAGGGAGGCAGAGGGTGGTCACTCCGCCATTCCGGTGCCAGCGATCTGCACAGAAAGTGCCCCACCGTCACCATCAAGCCTGCTTGCCCAAGGCCTCTGCTGCTGAGAATAGAAACACAAGCAAAGTCGTCCAGCGCCGTTACAGTAATTCTCTGGCATGGTCTCCGCACGTCGGTGTGCGTCAGGGCAGCCGATGGCCCGTCATTGTCGAGCGGTGGCATACGCATCAGGCTGGTCATCCGGTCCCAGCCCTCCCGAATGTCTAATCGTGGCAAAGACCGCTCCCTTTGGTACACGGTACTGTGGTCTGCCGCACTTCCGGCTGCGGAGTGCAGTAACCGAGGACTGCGCGGTGTGTTTACCGAGGATCCCAGAGCGGGCCGTAGCGTAGCGTGGCGGTCCGGATGCTCGTGCAGTAGCGAGAGCGATATGGAATTCCCGGGGTCTGATATCATTCGCAGGATCACGAGAGACTGACGGTGCGAGCGTGAACGCAAGCAGACGATGAAAACAGTCGTGTGCCAGACTTGGCGTCAGCCGCACACATCATTCCATGCGACATTGTCCGGCGAAACCACACGATTGACACTAGCTGATGGTTCCTGATATCCCGTCGGCAGGTAGATCTCTACCGCGATTAAGCACGCGGACACGCGAGGCTCTGCGCGCTTTACGAGGCGGTGATTCTCTTCATGGTGGAGCCGATGCACAGGGCGAAATCCACAGCTTGCTGCGCGTCGGAAATGTGCTGAGCCTGGCCCAGGGATCAGCAGCCGAGACATTCCGCCAACACAATTTTGTCGGTTCCCGGAGGCGGCTCCCGACACGGTGGCTTTTCGGCTCCAACCTGGCACATGTGTGCCTTTTGTCCATCACCACCATTGCCAGGCTCACCTCGACCCTACACTATGAGCGCCACAGTGCGTCGTAGCCCGCCGGGAATAGAGTAGTCTGCCAAGCTTCGTCCTGCCATCAGGAGACCCGGACCGTCTGGCGTCTCCCTTCAGCCCGCCGCTGCAGGGCACAACAACTCCCAGCTTGCACACACAACACACTCACTGGCAAACTTTCGCTTAGGGAGCCGGTCCAAGGTACCGTCACAAGCCGCTGACAGACACCCACTCACGGCCTTATCTCAAGCCGAGCCCGCTGACGATCATCAGCAAGGGACAGCTAATCAAACCTGCAGGTACGGGGAGCCCACGTTCCCCAGCACCATACGGGCCATGGGCCGCAATAGTGGAGTCTATATGTGCCTCGACCCGGGTCGCTACATGTGCCAGGGCCGCGTCCCCGGAGTGAGGACTGCAGTCATCATGTGCTGAGCCGAGTATCACTCCTCGACATCATGCGGGGCAGTGGCCACGGGCTCACAACGACTACGCACCAGGCCGTCGGGAGTCTTCATTGCCTGGCTGGCTGTCAACCTGAGGCTAACGGCCCGTTCCCTAAGGCAAGCCGGGGAGATACATCGTCTTTCTCGACCTCGTCTTAGTGAACCCATGAATATAAGACTGACCACGGCTGGAGCATGTATCCCCATCCCCTCCGGCCCCTCCTCCCGGCACTTCCTCACCTCCTCACCAACCGCTGATCTTTCCCAAGCCTTACACGGACTTGCCTACCCGACCTCTGGCCTCGACGGCACCCCCACTCTCCTTTAGCTCGACCTCCTTCAAAATGAAGCTCTCAGCCCTTATCGTGGCTGCCTTTACCCTCCCGGCAGTTCTGGCCAACACCATCGCCGAGCGCAGCGAGCCCGAGGCCCACGTCATCGCCGCTCGCCAGCTCGAGGCGCGCACCTTCATCTCCAGCGGCCGGTGCGACATGTACCAGGCCGCCAAATGTTTCGTCAACGGCAAGAACATGGACAGCAACTGTAACTGTGTCTCGCCGCCGTTCTTCCAGCTCCCCACCCCTGCGGTCGGAGCCTACACGACATACCGCGACCCGATCGTCCTCTCAAAGTGCTGGAGTAACGGACAGGGCTGTGGCCCCTTCGGCAACTGTATTGGTACTCCCGTCAAGCCCCCCACCAGCTCCGGCACCTGCAACAACTGGGTCCAGGTTTCCATCTGTGAGATGCTTGGCAAGAAGGCCGATGGCAACTGCCAGTGTGTCGGCGGCGCGCCGACCACCCCCGGTAACGCTGGCTGTGGTGACCCAGCCATCGTCGGCAACTGCTACAAGCAGAAGCTCGGATGCTCCTCCAAGTGTGTTTGCACGCCGCCCGTGAAGCCGTCGACCACCACCACCAAGGCGCCCGCCACGACCACGACTGTTGCCCCCGGTGCCTGCCAGAACTGGATCGCCATCGCCACCTGCGAGCTCCGCGGCCAGAGGACCGACGGCAACTGCAACTGTGTGGGTGGTACCCCAGTCACCCCGGGTAACAACGGCTGTGGTGACCCTGCGATCGTCGGCAACTGCTACAAGAAGGGCTGGGGATGCAACTCCAAGTGTGTCTGCACTCCCATCTCATCGTCGTCGTCTCCCGCCCCGACCACCACCACGCCCGCTCCCACCACCAAGCCCGCCCCAACCACCACTGCTGCTCCTACCACCACGGCCGGCCCCGGTGTTTGTAACGACTGGATCGCCATTGCCACTTGCGAGCTGTTCGGCAAGAAGACTGACGGCAACTGCAAGTGTATCACTGGTACTCCTGTCACCCCCGGAAACGCCGGCTGCGGCGACCCGGCCATTGTCGGAACCTGCTACAAGAAGGGCTGGGGCTGCAACTCCAAGTGCGTGTGCACTGGCCCGACCACCGCTGCTCCCACCACCACCCCTCCCAAGACTACCGTCGCTCCCACCACGACTGCTTCCCCCGGTGTTTGCAACGACTGGATCGCCATTGCCACTTGCGAGCTGTTCGGCAAGAAGACTGACGGCAACTGCAAGTGTATCACTGGTACTCCCGTGACGCCTGGTAACAGCGGCTGCGGTGACCCTGCTATCGTCGGCACCTGCTACAAGAAGGGTTGGGGATGCAACTCCAAGTGTGTTTGCACCGGCCCCAGCTCCGCGCCTACAACCACCCCGGCTCCTACCACGACCACCAAGACCGTTGCCCCTACCACCACCACCAAGACGGCTGCCCCTACCACCACGACCCCCGCTCCCACTGTCGCCCCCGGCATCTGCTGGGACTGGTTCAAGATCGCTGCTTGCGCTCACAAGGGCCAGAAGACCGACGGAAAGTGCAACTGCATCGGCGGTACGCCCGTCACTCCTGTCAACAACGGCTGCGGTGACCCCGCCATTGTCGGCGAGTGCTGGCGCAAGGGCTGGGGCTGCAGCTCCAAGTGTGTCTGCACGGGTCCCACTACCACGCCCTCTCCCACTGTCACTGCCACGCCCACTGCTACCCCCACCCAGGTTGGCCAGTGCAAGGACGCCATTCTCATCAAGTGGTGCGCCCTTACCGGCCGCGGTGTCAACCCCGACTGCACCTGCATCAAGTGCAGCTGCACTGACCAGTGGGCATGCAACAAAAAGGGGGGCAAACTCGACTCGAACTGCAAGTGTGTCGTCCCCTCGGCTGCCGTCAAGCGCCGTGACGCCGAGTGGGTCAAGAACCTCTGCCCCAACACCATGAAGGCGTGCCGCATCGACGGCGCCGAGAAGGGATTCAACGGCCGCTTCGAGTGCATCGACATCACCTCCAACATTGAGTCGTGCGGCGGTTGTGTTGGCGAGGGTTCTGGCCAGGACTGCACGGCCATCGAGGGTGCCTCGAACGTCGCTTGCGTTCAGTCCAAGTGTGTCGTCTCCTCTTGCCAGCGTGGATGGGAGCTGTCTGCCGACGGCCGCTGCGTGCCATCCACCAACGCCTCGAGGTTCCAGCAAAAGGTCTGGGGCGTCTAAGCCCTGTCGTCTCCGCCCCTTCCCTCCCCTCTCTCACCGCAGCCGGCTGCAGGTCACAGACAGTGGTTTGTGATAGTCAACAGATTTATAATCCCATTTGTACACATAGCATCACCAGCGACATGGTGGACCCCTCGCTCGAGCTCGAACCGCTATTCGGATCGCTCTGAGGTCGTTTGACTTTCATGCCGCTCCACTACCCACGGACAATCATCCATCCCCTAGATTCTGTTCACAATGCATCATTACATGAGCATGACAATTGGAAGCGGTGCATTGACAAGGCAGAAGCGAGGGCTAGTGCTATGGGCGATGAGATATCCTGCTATGGAACCGCTTTGACGAGTAGACCACAACCACTGTGGATGAGCCGAGCAGCAGCACCACGGCCCAACAGGTGTACAACCAACCTTGGCCGATAGCGTTCTGGGTTAATCAGCAGCAGCTAAACCAGACACTCACATCCACAGGACTAGCCATCTCGCTCGATGCGAACGAGAACGCAGCTCGGAAGAACGAGTTGCACGCGGCTGCGGCCGACGCTTGCCCGGGGTTGTTGTTGACGAGAAACGTGAGGCATCCGGCGTAGACCCATCTGGGCGGCGTCAGCAAACCTCCAGTCCTAGACATACGATGAGGACAAGCCGAACAGAAACATCATCATCGTGGGGCCAGCAAGATGCACCGCCTTGTCCATCATCCACCCGTACGCCAGGACCGACGGCGCGACCAAAGGCAACATGCAAAATGTTGCCTTGAGTTGATGCTGGAGGATGGCGTCAGCGCCGCGCCAAACCGATAGCGACACGCACCGAAGGGTTGAACGTTTCGCTGTCCTGCTGCCTGTGCCTCTCCAGCACGCGGTCGCAATACCTGCCACCGAGAACCGAGCCGAGCACATTCCCGGCACCGAGCGACAGCAGCACGGCGCCAAGTTCAAGCTCGGAGAGAGCGTACGGCTCCTGCAGAAGGTGGATCGACCCTGTGTACATGAGGGACTGGCGTCAGCTTGCCCACTGCAACCCGCGCCTCACAAAAAGCACTGCAAAGATGGCCCCAGAGTACGCAAGCATCATGAGATTGGCTGGTGACTTGAGGATCGGCCACATGGACCCGATGGGGCTCAACTCGAGCAGCATGCGCGCGTACCGCTGGGGAGCCGGCAGGCCCAGTCGCTCGATCGCCTGCTTCCTCTGGCGTGTGAGGGCTCGCGAGGGGCGGTAGCTGTCTGGAATGAGAGCCAGGCAGACTGTGATGACAGCGCCTGCAATGCCAAAGAAGTAGAAGACCTGGGTATCAGCCGTGCACACAGTTTGGGCGTACGCTCTGCCATCCTAATGGCTGGGCAAGACCGCCACCTGAGATGTCAGCTCGAACAGGAGACGCACACGCACCAATGATGGCCCCGATCGATGACCCGAGCAGCGGCGAGGTAGTGTAGATGCCCATCTTCGACCCTCTCTCAGAGGGGCGATACATGTCCTGTGTTGTGAGAATGGGCATCGTGGTCGACACTCACCGCAAGCGTCCCAGCGCCAAGGGCCTGCACCGACGCCCCAAAGGCCTGGACGATGCGAATGCCGATCAGGTCATGCACCTTCGAAGCCCGCGCCCCGGCAAACGACGCGCCGGCGTAGATGAGCATGCACACGAGGTACGGGTACTGCCGTCAGCAGTCTCGCGCCGCGCCCGCACCGCGCTCACCCTCCTCCCATACAGTTCACCGACGACGCTCCAGAAGATGGGGAACACCCCGACGCCGAGCACAAACACGGACACGGTGAGCGCAATCTCGCCCTGTGTAGCGCCAAACTGTCGCTGGATAGAGGGGAAGATGGGGGAGTAGGCACTGCATGTCAGCTTGGCTGTGGGGGACGCTGCTGACCTCGAAGATATGGGGACCATGAAGGACGCGGCCGCGACGACGAAGAGCACGATGCCCTGTGCCGGTCAGCTCGGCCCACCAGCCTGTTTTGCAAGACTTGCCTTGCGGGCGCTGGACCACTCATACGGATCGCTGCTGCCTTGTAGCCAGCTTGCCTGTCGCTCTTGGGTCTCCATGGGGGTTGCCAGCTGAGCAACCGGCAGGCGCTTCACTTCACCATCGCCGGTATCGCCTGCCTCACTTCCGGGCTTGTCGAGGCGAGGGAGGGATGCACTGAACATTTACAGGGACAAGGATGCCATGTGCACTGGGCGCGAGGTGAAGTGGGTAGTACATGCTCCCAGTGGTTGCACTTATCGTGTTCTCGTGGTAGCTCCACGGCACAACACGGCAACTCGGCATTGCGTACAATCCACTGCCGAAAGCCAGCAAGTTGCCGACACCCCATCATGCTACATATGCATTGATACAAACACATGCCAGTTACATGTTACACTCCGTTGAAACCGCTGAAAAGTCCACATTCGCTGCTACGCCCATAAAGTTGAGCAGGGTCGACCAGTCGTCATTCATCGTCGCCGTCGGGTGGATGAGATTCGGGTCGGTGCCCGTGAGCAAGTACAGCTCGTTCAACGGATCCGTAGTGGTGAGATCGAGGCCGGGGACCTGTTGCTGGCTGTGCTGATCCTGCATGCCTGGCATGGTGGTGCTCATGCTGCTCTGCATGGCGTGCACACGCGTGTCGGTGCATCCGTCCACTGCGGCAGAGTACAGCTGGCTGACGATCTCGCTCAGCCGGTAGCGCAGGCTTGTAGCCTCGTGCGTGAAGCCTTGGCTCGAAGCCCACGAGTCGAGCATCTCGGTGATGGTCTGCAGAGTGTGCAGGGATGCGGCGTCGCGCGAGTCGACATAGTTGTAAAAGTGCATTTGGGCCGCGGTGGCTGCGCGTGTCAGCGGCGGGGTGGGCTGTGGCTGGCCTCCAAACTCACTGAGCGCATACGTGATGATGAACCACGAGTCAAGCAAGGCCGCTCCGTGCTTCGAGACCCACTCCACCGTGCGGTGTGACCGTTGCACGAGGTTGTTCCATCGCTCCGGGCTCACCTGGAACTCGATGTGCTTGGGGAGCGAGTGGCGGTACTTGAATGGGCGGTAGAAGACATACTACGCTAGTCAGCAGTGCTGCGAGGCGTCGTTGACCCACCTCAATAGTTTCGGCTGCCAGTGCCACCACAGCTGCCCCGGTTCGGATTGGGGGGGTGTCAGGGTGCAGAGAGATTAGCGCTGGCAAGTGGGCATGGAAGCGGTCAATGTCACGGCAAATCTCGAGCAGCGTGTCGTCTGTCGCCATGGCCAGCGGTGCGTGCGAGACATCATACACGGTGCGCACTGTGGGGGTCAGACATGCATGAAGGCGACGACTGCGAAGACTTACAAACTCTCCTCAGGATGGTGGTGAGCTCGGACATGTAATACACGGTCTTCTGATTGCCACATGGCCCTCCCTCCTCTTCATCACTATGCAGAGGAATGAACGCCTCGGCATCCACAGCAGTGGCGTCCACCATGAGCGGCTGGCCGTAGTACAGCGCGTACCTGTGTGTCAGAGTATGGCCGCACCACCAAACCCACCATGCGTCGGTCATCATGCAGAGGGCCCAGATTCGGCTTCGCACTCTCCTCTGCGAGGCTGATACACCGAAATCTGTAATCTTGCGGTGGTAGCCGAGGTCTTGAGCCATTCGGATCGCAACTCCTGTGCGGAGCCAGGCGATGCTTCCACCAGCGCTCGCCGTGATGCCATGCAGCTCGCCGCTCATGGACATGACGAGGAGCGCGGTCAGGTTCGCCTGGTTCACTGTCCAGATACTGCCGCCTGGCACTGCCTCGAGCAGATGGTACAGCCGCGAGCGAACCGAAGCACTGATCGGCTGCGGGACAGTTCGCGACAGCGATGCCATGGCACACATTGCGAGGATTTGGAATGCTGTCAGTGTACGCAGGTTGGTCGCCTCGTAGAACATGATGGCGGGGAAGATTGGCGAGATCTGCTTGGCATAGTAATCCAGCACTGCAGTGTGAGCAGGTTGCAGGGGCGGTACACTCACGCTTCTCGATGACGGGGAGTGTAAGCCGGTGGGAAGGCAAGCGCCACACGGGACTGCTGCCATTCAAAGACCAGATGACAGTGCTCTCCTCGAGAATGGTCTCGCGCCGCCGGAGGCCATAGCGCATGTCGTGGCTGAATAGCGCCGAACTGTGTTTCCCGTCACGCGAGATGGGGGTGAGCAGCGCCGACATGGAGGTAGCGCCCAGCAGCCGTGGGTCTGGGCGGCCAAAGTGGCTGCCGTATACGCGACCCTCGAGCACCTGGCGGATACCGCTACTTGTCAGCTCGGTCGACCGAGGCCAAACGCACGATGTGGACGACAGCCCTGTCTCGGGCGCTGTCAGTTGCTCATCCGATATCTTGGCGATGGGCGCGAATACGGTCGACGGTGGCGGCGTCGACGAGCTGCGCCGCTCTCTGCTCTTTCGAACGTGCGTATGGTAGCGTGAGCTGACCACAAACTCGCGCGAGGTTCCATCTGGGACGAACGCCGGCCCCTCCTCCTCGTGAGGTGAGTTGTCAAGGTCGCCGAATGGGTCCGCCCGGGCCTCGGGCGATCGGCGACGAGGTGACATACTGCCTCTCAATGCGCGCGGCGATCTTGGGATCGGCTGCGTGGTCAGCCTCACCACGGACACTGTAGGCCGGCTTACGAGCTTCTCCCTGTCTGCGCCACCATTCACATCACACGGCAAGCCGTATGACGCACAGCGCTTACATGGCTGCCCGACCGCCGCGCTGTCAAAGTCACAGCGAATCTTGCGCTGCTTGCAGTGGGTGCAGGCTTTCCGTGTCCGGAGGCGCTTGAGCGCGCGCGCCGACGACTGTGCCGCCGTCGTGTAGTACTCGCTGTCCTGCCGTCCCGCGGTGCCGAATGACGCCGGGGTGTCGTCGCTTCCGGTGTCTGAACGGTTTGTCGGCGCCATCGTAATGTCCGTCCGCGTAAAGAACAGGAGCTGCGGGGTGCGAGAAAGGCCGGTGGCGACGCGGATATACGCTACGCTGGCGGTGCTGCGTTGATAAACGGCCGTGCAACGATATATGTTGGAGCGAGACTCGAGAGGGGGTGGTGGAGTAAGGGCCAAGAGTTGTGGCAAGCGGCAACGCGGCATGGCGGCGTTCGGCGAGGGTTTACCCCCGTCGCCGTGGCTCTTCGCCGCAATCTGTGTTCTTGCTCTCGGCTGGCAATGAACGCTCCGCAAGCGGCGGCAACGGCTTACAAAGCCCGGCATCAGGCGAGCATGTGACCGGCAGTGGCAGGCCCAACCCTTCTCTCTCCGACCGTTGTGAGACCCAAGGCCAGCCTACTCCGCCGCCCAGAGTGCCCGAAACCCATCCACTACACTCCTCCGCCTGCTCGATAGGATGTGTGGAAAGAGCTGATACCGTGCGGCCGGATCACGCAGCACAGACTCTGGATCTACGCTCGCTCGACGTCAAATCAATCGCCATCGGTTCGCCAGTGGGCAGTTTGCACATCTCTCATCCGACTGCCTCCACTCTGACCGCTGCCACCAGCCAAAGTGCACCCGCTGAGTAAGGAGCCGAAGGGCACGGTTGGATGCGTCTCCATCTCTCGCCTCACAACTCGGCCGTGGTTTCCCCACACACAATTAGTCTCGTCTGCCTCGTTTGGATATCCCTTGGCTGGGGGACAGCCTCCGGTAGAGCGCATGGTGGTGAGGCAGAGGGTGGGGGCTTCCTGGGCCGCGCCGGAGCATCCCAAGTGCCCGGGGTTCCAGAGCCGCGCAGCTGATTGACACCTTGCATGACGCTTCTGACACTTGTTCTTCTTCTTCCTGTGCTCCTTCGACTCCCCTTCGACTCCCCTTCCATTCCCCTTGTTCTGTGCGATTACTCCGTCGATGCTGTCTAGTTACGGTCGCTACCAGTCAGCGCCCGCACTCGCCTTGCCCACCCACCCTAACCCGACCGGCTGAGACGCCTCGCCCTCATGCGCGAGTCGAGGCGGCAGACCTGGTCGGCAAACTTGTCATAGTCGTCGTTCCAGTCCCAGTCAATCTGCACCAGGGCGTCCTTGATGTCGCTGTTGAGGCCGCGGTAGAACCACTTGTTCTTCTTGCCGGGCTCCTTGGCGTCGTTCCAATCGACCTCCTTGGCGTAGCTCTCAAACCGGGTGCGGTAGTGGATGGCGGTGCTGTTTTGCTTGAGCTTCTTGAGCTGCTGGAAGGCGGTCGCACACGGGTCCGGGTCGCCGTACTTGGCGCGCAGGTCCTCGACAAACTGGTCGTACGAGTCGCTGTGGTCCTCGCGGTGCATCGCCCACTCGAGCGCCCCGCCACGCAGGTGGCTCGTCGCGAAGATGACCTTTGCGCGGTCGGACGGGAACGTCTCTGGCTGGTGCTTGAAGGTGCGCTCGAGCTCAGCGAGGAAGGGGCCGACCTTCTTCTTCTGGCCGCCAAAGGTCTTGGGCACGGAGTCGAAGTCGCTGTCGCTGTCTGACATGATGCTGAGTTTGTGGATACGGTGGATGCAGTGAATGCGGTAGACGCTACTGGCAATGCTGAGTCGCTCGTGTGAGGACAATGAGTGCAACACACGGCCTCGATCTCGCCATTGGATAGGTGGATGGTCGAGGTGGAGGACGAGGTCTCGTGATCCCGTGACGTCGTCCAAGACACCATCTAAACGGCCCTCCCATCACATGACGCCGTTGCTGGCCTTTGATTGAACAGGGGGTAGATGGCGCAGTGGGGGGGATACAATTGAACGGGTTACATCGGTGGTAGATCGCTACTCCGCAAGAACGGTATCGCCAGCGGATCGAGCAGTCGGAGGTTGGATGCCGATGCCACCGTGTGGGCCCCACTGTGTCACAGTACGCGCGAGCAGTCCTCGTTTTGTCACGACGCGTCGCGACCCGTCCTACAGCCCTTTCGAGTCGCTCGAGTCGCTGTTCAAAATAGACTGAGCCCCACCGCGCCTACGCATGCTGCTAGCATGCATACCGCGGAGCGGAGCCCATCGACTTTTGCCGCACTCGCTGTCTCCCGTCAGCGGAGCACCCTCCGACCCGCGCCGCCACACAGCGGCGTACGCGGCCCCACCCAGCCCCCGCTCCCCCTTGCATGAGTCATGTCTCCGCGCCCAAGCGCCGCTCCTCCCGTCCGCTCGCCGCAGGCATCAGGACGCGCCTCGTCCATCCACACCGGCGCCCTACCGCAGCGGCCAGTCTCCCTCCTCCCCTCGGCGGTTGGTCTCACGGCCGACAATGCCGCACTGTGCCGGACACGGCGATAGCGACGGCCAATGGCACGGCGACGATGACAGGCAGCGTCCCCACCTTCTCCACAGCAGTCACCGCCGTCCTGCCCAGGCCGAGAACACCGATGAGCAGAAACAACATTGCTGCGGACGCTACTCGGGACGGACGCTACTCGCGCACTGTTGATCTGCTGATCCACGGTCGAAACATCGGCCGCTAGCTCAATATAGCGTGTGTGAAGAGTAGGTAGAGGGGGGTGCTCTCAAGGTGTCGCCAGCCTTGCCCGCTTGGTTTCGCCATACTTGTTTTCGTATTGTCGTTTATCGAACTCATGTGTCATCTCTTGGTGCGCACTTTCCGCAGCAGTGCGCAGCGAATTAGTCGCCGACCACCGCTGTGCCGATAGGCCCGACAGCAGCAGGCCTCTCATGCTGCGGCACTGGCAGCAACATGTGGCGCAGAGAGGTGGAGAGCGGCCTAAACGAGCCTGGGGTTGCTGCGAGATGCGGCTAGGCGCGGCCACTCATGAGCCACCACCAAGTCTATTTTCAGACGGCGGGTCAGGAAAAGCACCCCACATGCTCGCGGTTTATTCGAATAAACGCTGCAAGCGCTGTCATGTAGCCCTACTCAACGAGGTCCTCCTCCACCCTGCTGGTGCGAGCGCAGCGCTGCGGAGCGCCAGCTGAGGCGGCGAGGACGGATATGCGAGCCCCCACCTCCAAAGGGTGCCCCACCGACTGACAAAAAATCGGCCCTCACCGCGGCGCCGAGGAACTAGAATGAGTCAGGCTGCCTCTGAGTGGACGCTGGGTAGGTATAAAGCGGGACGCAAGGGGAGGCAAGAAACGCTGCACCTCATCTGCCCCGCCCCGACACCATGGCACCCAAGCAGGTACAGCTGAGCGAGCAGCTCGAGAAGCAGGTTGCGGCGCACCTCGAACACGACTACGATGACGCCTCCCTCGGCCCGGCCACAACGCGTGCCACCGACGCCGAGAAGGGCTCGCTCCACTCGCACGGCGCAGAGGGCGAGGCTTACCGCGCGGCCTTGGCCGCCTCGGAGCGCCGCCTCCTCCTCAAGCTCGACCTCGGCATCCTGCCCTTTGCCGTGCTGCTCTACCTCTCGGCGTATCTCGACCGCGGCAACCTGTGAGTCTTGCCGTGTGGCGCTGTGACCCCGCTAACGCACCCAGTGCCAACGCCCGCCTTGCCGGCCTCGAGAAGGGCGTGCTCGACAACAAGGACACGAACTACTCGATCGCGCTCTCGTGTTTCTTCATCACCTACATCCTCTTCTCGATCCCCGGCACCCTGCTCGCCAAGCAGATCAACCCGTCGTGGTCCATCTCGGCCGGCGCCATGATCTGGTCCATTGCCGCCACGTGCCAGGCGGCCGTGATGAACCCTGCCGGCCTGTTCGTCTGCCGCCTGTTTGTCGGTATCGGGGAGGCCATGTTCGGGCAGGCCATGGCGCTCCACCTGTCGTACTGGTACACCAAGGAGGACCTGGCCAAGCGTATCGGCTTGTTCATCTCGGCTGGCTCGCTGTCCGGCGCGTTCGGCGGTCTCATCTCTTTCGGCGTCACGTCTATCAAGAACGCCAAGATTGCCAACTGGCGCATCCTGTTCCTCATCGAGGGCTGCCCCAGCGTCCTCCTCGCCATCTGCGTGTTCCTGTTCATGCCCTCGCGCCCCGAGATCTCGCGGTACCTCTCTGAGGATGAGCGTACGCTCTGCCTCACGCGTCTTAACCGCGAGAACCTCCAGGACGGCTCGATGGGCGTGGACTGGAATGGCGTTCGCCGCTGCCTCACCGACTGGAAGACCTACGTTGTCAGCGTCATGTACTCGTGTATGAACCTCACCCTCGGCTCTGTCGGTGGTTTCCTTCCGGTGAGCTCTTCGCCGCGCCCCTCTTCAACTCATCGTGTTTGGTTGCTGACCACAACGCCCACAGACCATCATCAAGGGCTTCGGCTACTCCAACGCCCGCGCTCAGCTCTTCACGGTCCCGCCTTATGCCGTCGCTCTCGTCTTCATGCTGCTGTTGACGACCTACTCGGACAAGGTCCAGTCGCGCGGTATCCCCGTCATGGTGCCGTTCATGCTCGGTATTGTCGGCTGGGCGGTTCTGCTCACTGTTCCCGTCCTCCACGCGACGCACGCCCAGTTCTCCGGGCGCTACTTTGCGTGTATCTGCATCGTGACGGCCGGCTACACCAACATCCCGCTGATCATGGGTGAGTTTGTGGTGCATCTGCATACGAGGGCGCCGCTAACCCCCCACTAGCTTGGCAGTCGAGCAACACGGGAAACCAGTCGCAGCGTGCCACGTCTCTCGGCATGCTCAACTCGCTCGGCCAGTGTCTGTCGCTCGCGGCCGCCTTCCTGTTCCCGTCCAAAGAAGGCCCCACGTACCGCAAGGGCTGCATCGTCAACCTGGCGTTCCAGAGCACGGGTCTCGTGATCGCCCTCTGCATGACCCTCTACTACCGCTGGGAGAACAAGAGGCGCGACCGCGTCGAGGGCGGCCGCCCGCCCAAGGGGACGCCGCTCAACGTTCTTGAGGAGCACGACCTTGCCACTGGCTTCCGCTACGTGCCGTGAGCGGCGTAGGATAGCGATATGTTTTCGTCGGGCAAGCAGTATAAAGTGATGTATTTGTTGTCATCGCAGATGCAGTATAAAGTGATGTATTTGTTGGCATCGCAGATGTTGTACAGAGTTTACAGCGCAGCCCAACGAGAAGCAGCAGGAGCATGACTGGCTTCAGGGAGAGCAAGGTGGACTTTGAGCTCATTGGGCAGCAACCGTGAGAAACCAGATCCCGCGACCCTCAAAGCTGACCGAGGTGTGCAATTTTCGTAGCCCCCATGGCGCAGGTGGTTAACGCGAGGGTCTCATATTCGTTATGAGCGTCGATAGACGTGAAATCCCTAGACCTGAGTTCGAGTCTCAGTGGGGGCATACACCTTTTGCGGTGTGCTGTCGTCGTTTTGCAGTTGAAGACGCTCCGAGATCATAGAAACTGATCCAGAAAATTGGCGGAGAACGGCTTCACGGGGTACACCGAGAGCGCGGGCGGCCGCAGAGATGCTCGGGAAGGGCGCAGGATCTGCAGAAGGGATCAGCCCCCGCGAGTGTAGACATGAGCCGAGGACCGAGGCGAGGTCGCGCCAGGTAAGGTGCGATGTGGCCGCGAAGAAGTACCCGCCTGGTGTGTCGATGGCTGTGGTGTTCGATTTTGATGGAGACTGAGCTAGTGGTGAAGAGGGGGAAGGGGACCTGCGCTGTGCCGAAGTAGTGCTTGATGCAGAGCGTCGTCGTGGTGAAGTGGCGAGTGTGCCAGTGGCAGGGCTGGACAGCGAGGGGTACGGAGCAAATCGCGGAGAGAGTAAAGGTGGGGAGCGCGACACGGATGAACGAGCCTCAGAACGGCACAGTACAGGAGAAGAAGAAGAAGCAGGAGGAGACGACGCAGCGGTAGAGGCGATGAGAACGGCAAGAATGCACTCTGCCAGGGCGTCGATGCGGACCGTCGCCCAGCCCTGTTCATCAGCGGCGCCCGCACACAGCACATACCTCGTCTCCCGGGAGCACATACATCGAGCGCCCGCTCGCCATCGCGGCCTGCACGAGGCGGGCGACATGGTTTGATGACTTGTTGCCAAAGCCGCGCCCCAGGCCGTCTGATCTCAGCCGCGTCCACCGACTTTCACTCACGGACGAGCGGGGCCACAACGACAGACGGCACCACGCTACACGCTCTCGCCGTCTCGAGCACGCTCAGTTCGACGTCGCGGGACGGGCAGCGTGCCACACCCCGCTGGAGATCCTCGACGTCGCCGGCGTCCGAGACCGCGGCGTGCGGCCAGCCCGTGGCACTCGAAAACGACTCGCCGCGTCCCAGCTGTCGTCAGCACGTGCCGCACATGCACACTTACGCAGATGTAGTGTTTCTGCTCTTTCGAGTCCACACGCGCCAAAGCGGACAGCAGCATGCGGTGGTCAGCCCACTCGCCGCGTGCGAGGTGGACGATCGTGGTGACTGCGCGTTTCAGCGACAGGTGGCGGTGGCGACAAGACACACTTTTCCGGTCGGCGACGGCCTTGGCGAGCGGCTCGTCGAGGCTGCCCACAATCGGCACGCCGCCGGCCTTGATAACGTCCGGGCTGTGCCGCCGGTCGCGGATGAGGCAGTACACCATCATCTGACGGCGCGAGCGGCGGAGGTCAGTGGCGAGCGCGGCGAGGAAGCTCCCGCCGCTGGGCGTGGCGTCAGCGGGCGGCCACACGGCGTGTCGCTGCCACGTACATGTACCCCGACACGCCAGTGACCAAGATGTTCAGTGGCGCCATTGTCTATGTGTACGGTAGCTACGTGGGAATGCGGCGATCGCGCGGGGGGCGGGGGCGGGGGGGGGGGGGGCGTGAGCATGTACGATCCACCGCAAATCTATAAACCCTTCGCATCTAACCCTCGCATCGATATTGGCGACGACCGAGGCGTCAGTCCACCCGGCGACCCGGTGCCGGGTCCCTCCCTCGCCTCCCTGATGGTGACATCCACAGCCGCCGGATACCAAACACCCACCCCGCACTCTTGGCCGCGACAGGCCTGGAGTGGGCGCGGGGTCCCCCTCGCGGGTGGGCTGCGTGTCGATAGCAACATGGATAGCATAACCCGAGCTGTTATCGAATCTGTGATTTGGCTTATCGCCGCGACGGGGGCTTCGGCCGTGGGCGATTGCGGAAGTGGAGCATGCCCAAAGGTCATGTGGCATGTATCGTCGCTCGGAACGGTGTCGCCGTGTTGTCGTTGCAACAACGTTGCTGGGACGCATGTAGAGAGCGAGACGTGGCAAGTCCGATTCGCAGCACTCACAGCTGCGCTGCGGGGAAGCCCGGTCGTGCGTCCTGCCGACCGAGGTGTTGACGCCATGTGCCAGCGATTTCCACGGAGCGGCGTCCGGGGTGCGGCGGTCGCACTTTGGACGGAGATCCGGGCGGCATGGAGGCAGTCTAGTTCCGTCCGAGGTCGAGCTGGTGGTGTGGCGCAGACTAGAGTGCAGCAGATAGGTGGGGGACGGGGTGTGAGCGACGATCGCCCGCATGCCAAGAGCGCGGGGCTTGAAGTAGGAAGTAGCTTTCCGAGGACACGACCGGAAGAGTAGTGTTAGGCCCGCACCGGCCGGAAGGCAATGGAGCCTGCCAGTACCGCTATCGTCTACCACTAGATGGATAGCCATGGCCCAGTATAGGCCGTTAAACAGCGACACCGAGCGACACCGAGGTTGGCAGCAGCGCCGTCCGGCGATCGGCGCCGGAGCTCTGACGTGCGCAGTGGCAATACAGACACGCCGCGACGGATGTCCCCGCGCTGATCGACATGTGCTCTCGGTTGTCCCCAGTACAAGAGCGCTGCATCGCCGGGAGTGCAGAGGCATTGTACATTGTACCCAGCATAAAGATGTGGGTAGGGCCCGAAGGTGGCCTGGGCGTGTCGTGGTTGAGCCCGACGGACCCAACTGTCGGGTGTACGGTGGGTTACGGCAGCCCCTGCCGCCGGCCCAGCACATCCAGCAGTGGTGCATCCCCTGCTGTAAACAATTGCCAGCCCGATAACGCTGAACAGAGCTGATGGCCACAGCGCTTGGCCACAGCGCTTGGCGCGAGGGAGTGACTCAACTCACCCCAGTGACTCAACCCGTTGCACCCGCCGCCAGCGCCTCAAAGCCCGATACGCGCTGCAGCGCATGCCTATACATGCAGCTCCGTCCAAGGCCACGCCCATCTCTCGCCCATTCGTTCATCGCGGTCTCAGAGGATCAAAGCGCACCATTTCACCCGCCAGCGATACCCATGCGCGCAGCACGACATCTGCAGAGGCTAAAGCGTGGCGGGCACGGCCTCGACAGCGCTAGGCAGAACATTGCCAACGCCCAACTCGGTTCTGCAACCATCGTCACTGCGTGACCGCGGCGCGAACGGAGGGCCCGGTGGGGGCGACAGCGACTGCCGAGACAACGGACACGACGACGGAGCCGCCGATCTCGTCGAGCTCGAGATCCAGATCGATCTGCAGCGTCGCAGCGCCACAGCGGGCCGCATTGCCGCATGCCGGACCGCTGACCGCGCGCACGGCTTGCCGAGCTCGCGTGCTCGGCGGCCCCCGCACCCCGCACCCCGCATCGGCATTGGAACGGCAGCCGCGCAGAGGGATATACCTGGCCACCGCAACACCAGACGACGGCAGTGCGCACACTCGCAGACCGGTGTACACGGACCCGGTCACGACATGCAGCGTCAGATCGCGCAGTGCATGGTGCTCTCAGTGAGTGCTGGAACGGGAACTGGGATTGTGTCGTGCGCGCAGCAAGTACGACGCAGGACATTGCAAGCACTGCAGGGCGCTCGCTATTCCGAAGGCTTCCGGATCGCCCTGGACGACTTCGGGACGCGGCCGAGGGCAGCGGGGGAGGTGGGCAGTTGGACGTTTTTGCCTTGGTTACTGCTTGCATCCCGCCGCTCAGCGCATGCACACGTGGTGGACACCAGTGTTATGTAGCTGACCTCTGCGTGCAGCAACACGTCGTCGCGTCGCGGTCATGCACGCGTGTTGTCGTGGTTTGGGCCTTTGTGCGTGCGTCATGACCATTCCGTTGGGGTGGTCACCACGGCTATGAGTCTTGGCGAGTGTGCCGAATGGAATGGCGCAATCGCTCCAGGCGGCAATGCCGAATGACTAGTCGGCACAAAGCCTGCGATCTGTCTTCTACAGGCATGCTGCTGCTAGCAGGCTCTGCATGCTCTTGCTGGCTGGGCATGCATGCATCCCCCCCCCTGAGCTTGATGTCGAGCTGGTGTGCGTCCAGGCGAAACAGCCGCGAGCCGGGGCGCTGAGCGCGCTCTGAGTGGCCGCTGCCTGCCTGCCGCGCCAGTCTGCTGCTACCAGAAGTGATCACGCCATTGCTGTCCTCGCCCGTGTCGTGTCTGTCGTCGTTGCGTGATGCGTGCGCCGATTGTCTGCTGCTTGGCGGACACGCTCGTCTTCGGCGCCCCTCGCCACGGCTATATCAGTGCCAATGCCCACCGACACGCTCTTGCTGTTCCCCATCGCACAACCCACTAAAACAAAAACACAATGTCCCAGAGCACCAACTTCGAGACCCTCCAGCTCCACGCCGGGTGAGTATACTGAGGGGGAGGTGGTGAGAGCCGAGGACGCAGCTGACACCCCGCAGCCAGGATGTCGACCCGACCACCAAGTCGCGCGCCGTCCCCATCTACGCTACCTCGGTGAGTGCGAGGAGCTAGGGTGGGAAGGGTTTGCAGCTTGCAGCTCGCTGGCGAAACGGGCGGTGTTGTCTTTGGACGCGCCCTCTGACGCCCCTCCCCTCCCCTTCCCCATGCTCCAGCTAACTTTCCCCCCAGTCGTACGTCTTCGACGACTCGGCCCACGGCGCCCGCCTCTTCGCCCTCAAGGAGTTCGGCAACATCTACTCGCGCATCATGAACGTGAGTGGAATTGCAGCCTACTCGTCGCCTCGTGCTAACCCTCCTAGCCCACCGTCGACGTCTTTGAGAAGCGTATTGCCGCCCTTGAGGGTGGTGTCGCCGCCCTTGCCACCTCGTCGGGCCAGGCTGCCCAGTTCATCGCGCTCACCGCCCTCGCGCACGCCGGCGACAACATTGTCGCCACCACCAACCTCTACGGCGGCACCTACAACCAGCTCAAGGTCCTCCTCCCCCGCCTCGGCATCACCACCAAGTTCGTCAAGGGCGACGACCCGGCCGAGCTCGCCGCCGCCATCGACGACAAGACCAAGGCCGTCTACATCGAGTCGATCGGCAACCCCCGCTTCAACGTCCCCGACATTGAGGCCATCGCCAAGGTCGCCCACGAGAAGGGCGTCCCCCTTGTTGTTGACAACACCTTCGGTGCGGGCGGCTACTTTGTCCGCCCCATCGAGCACGGCGCCGACATTGTCGTCCACTCGGCCACCAAGTGGATCGGCGGCCACGGCACCACGATCGGCGGTGTCATCGTCGACTCGGGCAAGTTTGACTGGGGAGCCAACGGCGCCCGCTTCCCCCAGTTCGTCGAGCCCTCCGAGGGCTACCACGGCCTCAAGTTCTGGGAGACCTTCGGTGCCATCTCGTTCATCATCCGTGCCCGTGTCGAGATCCTCCGTGACCTCGGCGCCGCACTCAACCCTTTCGCTGCCCACGAGCTCATCCTCGGCACTGAGACCCTCTCGCTCCGTGCCGAGCGCCACGCGCAGAACACCCAGAAGCTCGCCGAGTGGCTCGAGGCCCACCCCTCCGTCTCGTGGGTCTCGTACCCCGGTCTCCCTTCGCACCCCTCGCACGAGGTCGCCAAGAAGTACCTTACCCGTGGCTTTGGTGGTGTTCTCTCGTTCGGCGTCAAGGGCGACGCCGAGTCGAGCTCCAAGGTCGTCGACAGCTTCAAGCTTGTGTCCAACCTTGCCAATGTCGGTGACTCCAAGTCGCTCGCCATCCACCCCTGGACCACTACCCACGAGCAGCTCTCGGACGACGAGAAGGCCGCGTCGGGTGTCACTGCCGACCTGATTCGTGTCTCGGTCGGCACCGAGCACATTGACGACATCATTGCCGACTTCACCCAGGCCTTTGAGGCCGCCGGTCTCAAGGCGTAAGCAGATAGAAGGTTAGAAGGTTTAATTGGGCCGTGATGTGTTATACGACTTCTGGATGTATTGATTAACGCGGATGGTTGGGGCTTGGGGTTGGGGTTGGGTTGTGATGCCGCTATGAGCAGATATGTATGAGCAAGGTAGCTGCTGGCTGACCGGGGCGGCCACCGGAAGGTCACAGCAGCCAGCGGGCTACCATGTCTGGTTTGGTCGAGCACGTCTGGTTCTAGTGAGAATATCCGCGGCCCTCACTTCACGCCCTCCCCTCATTCTATACACGGCTCACAAGCCAGCACAACTCTCCCCGGCCCGATCTATCGGTGCCAGGCCATGTCCACGTCGGTTCGAGGCGTGCCGACGAGCGAGCAGCACGCCGGCACGCACTGCGCACACGGATTTCGGATTCCGCATTCGAGTGCAGTCTGCCTCTTGTCACGGTTCCCGCTGTCGTCTGCTGACGCTCAGTGCCCAGCCAAAGAACGGTCACGAGACGCGCAGCGTCGCTCGGCAGAAAGACGGACCGAGAGCCGTGTCAGTCGCATCTGACTGGCAGGACGACCAACGGCCACCACCGAGGTTCGCAGACGCCGTTCCACAGCGGCGTCGGGAGCGTTCCGGGCCGGAGGGATGGGCGTGCGCCGACATGACGGACCGAGTGGTAGGCTGCTACTGATACGCTGGGCGATTGCGTGTTTGCGCTGTGTACGCCACGGCTACAGACAGGGAGGCGGGCACGGTGGAAGACTGTCCTAACGATGGCTGAGCAACAGACCTGCAGCGGCAGTGAGCGGCCTCTGTTGCTTGGCTGCCCTGCTCACCCCTCACCCCAGCCGGACGTCTGCCCCGCAAGCCTGCCTTCGCTCGGCTTTGCCCGTCCCCCGCGGTGTTGTGCATGCGGGCAGAGGGCCGCGAGGGCTGCGTACGGGGCCAAGACCTGGAGTCGACGACCCTGTGACCAGTAGGAAGCCGCACATTTAGCGTCAGTATACCCGGCATCTCACGGACCGATGCGGCACAACGACAGACCAGACCCCCACACGCAGTGCTCCAGGTCTTACTTAAGAACGCAGGCGAGCCCGCGCACGCAGCGCTCTCTACGACCATTAACAGCAGCGACAGAACGCTGCGACCACCCCAGAACACCACAACAATGTCCAACGGAGCATGTGAGGGCTGCACCTGCGGCCGCGCGAACGGCGGCGCCCCCGCCGCAGCCGAGCCAGTGAGCCTGCTCGCCCCGCCGTCGACGTCGTCGGGCGCATCGGTGCCCCTCCCCCGCTCGTTCACGGCGCCGACGGACGCGCGCACGACCTTCTTCCAGCCCACCGCCGCCGAGGGGATCGAGGGCGCCGTGCCCCTGCGCTCGAAGAAGTGGTTTGCGGATGACGAGGACCCAGGTGAGTGGAGAGTGGGGTAGGGGTTGGTGGGGCGGGGCGAGGCCGCCGGGGCGGGGGGCGAGGGGTGCATGCCTTGCTGGCTGGCCGCGATTCGGGGGCCATGCAGCGGCGGCGGCGATGCTTGATGGCAGCCAGCCACCGCACAAGTGGCCACGGCCTCCGTTGCACAAAGCCGCGGCTGCTATGCCGCTCGCCTCGGCCGGACGTCAGCTGACGGCCTGTCGGACCACCGCTGCAACCGAGACACCGCTCACACCCACCCAGGCATGACCGGCATCTACCTTGAGCGCTACCTCAACGACGGTGTGACGCTCGCCGAGCTCGCCGGACAAAACAAGCCCATCATCGGCATCGCGCAGACGGGGTCCGACCTCGCCCCGTGCAACCGGCACCACCTGCAGCTCGCCAAGCGCGTGCGCGACGGCATCCTCGCGGCGGGCGGCACGCCGATGGAGTTCCCGTGCCACCCGATCCAGGAGACGGGCAAGCGCCCGACCGCGATGCTCGACCGTAACCTCAGCTACCTGAGTCTTGTCGAGGTGCTGTACGGCTACCCGCTCGACGGCATTGTGCTCCTCACCGGCTGCGACAAGACGACGCCGGCGTTGTTGATGGCTGCGGCGACGGTCAACATCCCTGCCATCTGCCTGAACGTCGGCCCTATGCTCAACGGCTACAGCGGCGACAACACGCGCCTGATGGGCTCGGGCTCGGTCGCGTGGGACAACCGCGCGCTGTACGCCACTGGCCAGATCGACGCGCAACAGTTCGTGCAGGGCATGGCTACGTCCGCGCCCTCCATCGGCCACTGCAACACGATGGGCACTGCAAGCACGATGAACGCGCTGGCCGAGGCGCTCGGCATGGCGCTCCCCGGCTCGTCGGCGATTCCTGCCGCCTACCGCGAGCGTGGAGCCAGCGCGTACGCAACCGGCCGCCGCATCGTCGACATGGTGCGCGAGGACCTCAAGCCGTCCGACATCCTGACAAAGGATGCGTTCGAGAACGCCATCGCGTGCTGCACCGCCATCGGCGGCAGCACCAACGCGCCGATCCACCTCAACGCCGTCGCCAAGCACATTGGCGTCCCGCTCGACTGCGACGACTGGGACCGCGTCGGCTACGAGCTGCCCGTGCTCGTCAACATCAAGCCTGCCGGCCAGTTCCTATGCGAGGAGTACTACCGTGCCGGCGGCCTGCCTGCTGTCCAGGCCGAGCTGCTGCGCAACAACAAGCTGCCGCACCCCACCGCCGTCACGGTCTCGGGCAAGTCGGTCTCGGACAACGTCAAGGGCGACGTCTCGCGCGACCGCCGCGTGATTCTCGACTTTGACACCCCGCTGACCAAGAACGGCGGCTTCATCAACCTCAAGGGCAACCTGTTCGACTCGGCCATCATGAAGACGTCGGTCATCAAGCCTGCGTTCCGCGAGCGCTGGCTGTCCAACCCCGAGGACCCGATGGCGTTCGAGGGCCCCGTCGTTATTTTTGACGGCCCAGAAGACTACCACAACCGCATCGACAAGACGCCGGGCATCACGGAGAAGTCGATCCTCATCATGCGCGGCGCCGGGCCGCAGGGATACCCTGGCGCTGCCGAGGTCGTCAACATGCTCCCGCCCGCCGAGCTCATCCAGCAGGGCATCGAGCTGCCGTGCATCGGCGACGGACGACAGTCGGGCACGTGCGGCACACCAGCGATTCTGAATGCGAGTCCCGAGGCCGCCGACGGCGGCCTGCTCGGCTACCTCAAGGACGGGGACGTCGTCCGCGTCGACCTGCTCAAGCGCTCAGCGAACGCGCGCCTCACGCCCGAGGAGATTGCCGAGCGCAAGAAGTCGATGCCGACGTACAAGGGCCCCAAGTCGCAGACGCCGTGGCAGAAGATGTTCCGCGAGAGCGTCGCGCAGCTGGCTGACGGCATGGTGCTCAAGGACGCCGTTGAATTCCAGCGCATCGCGCAGACTATGCCCATCCCGAGGCAGAACCACTAGGCGGGGCGGGCACCGGAGCGGGCGCGTGGCCGCGCGTGTCACCAACCATGACTGTACAACTCTGTAACTGCTATGATGTTATCACTGTGCGAAACAAGTCGGCGGCGAACCAAGCCCGCCGCGCGCCTCTCGGCTGAGTCATAATAGATAAGCCAATGTCGCGGATACTCCGTTGATCTTCGGTCACCCCTCGGTGTGTGTCGTCACCACGGGCGCCACGGCTAATCACATACGCGGGAGCCCCACCGTTGCTGCTTATATCTCGGTCAATGCATGCATGGCGACGATCACCTCGACATCCTCCTCGCTGCCCCACCCTAGCCATGCCCTCCCCGCCGCCCCCGATCCCAGACAACGTCGCGGTGCTGTCCTACCCCGCGCCGCATGTCCTCCACATCGCGATGAACCGCCCGAAGCGGCTGAACGCGATCACGGACAGCATGAGCCGCGCGCTCGCGGCTGTGTTCGACTGGTTCGAGGGCAACCCCGAGCTGCGCGTCGCCATCTTCGCCTCGACGTCGCGGCGCGCGTGGTGCGTCGGCGCGGATCTCGGCGACTGGGTGGGTGTGTTACCCTCGCTGCCTGCTGACTCCCCAGGAGCCCGGCAAGTCGTTCACCATGCCGCGCGACGGCGTTGCGGGGCTGAGCAAGCGCATCACCAAGTGCGTGGCTATCGGATCCAGCTGACTCCGCGCCAGGAAACCCGTCATCGCAGCGATCAACGGCTTCGCGGTCGGCGCGGGCGCCGAGCTCGCCCTCGGTGCGGACCTCCTCGTCGCCGGCAGCTCCGCCACTTTCGGCTTTCCTGAAGCGAAACGCGGCACGACGGTCATGGCCGGCGGGGTGCACAAGCTCGTCCGCACAGTGGGGCACTACAAGGCCGCCGAGCTCGTCCTCACCGGGCGGGACATCCCAGCTGCCGAGGCGCTCGAGCTCAAGCTCGTCAACTTTGTCGTGCCGGACGACGCGGTCGAGAACAAGGCGCTCGAGCTCGCTGTGCAGATCGCTGCCAACAGCCCCGACTCGATCCAGTCGAGTTTGTACGGTGAGTCCCGGGGCGGACACGGCGCCTGACACTCCAGGCATCCGCATCACCAACGAGGTCGCCAGCGTTACGCAGGCCGGCGTGCTGTTTGCCGACTCGGCGGCCATGCGCGCCGTCAACTACGGCGAGAATATCAAGGAGGGCATCCGCGCGTTCCAGGAGAAGCGGGCCCCGGTGTGGCAGCCGTCCAAGTTGTAGCTGTGTAGCATCTTGTATCAAGGCCTCTGTCGTGACAGAGGTCGCCTGACGTGAGCCGCACCACACACACACCCTCTTTGTATTCCTGCTGTCCCTTGCTCTGTTGAAACCATGCATACTACCAGTGTCCATCACGCGCCAGCCACGCCCTCGGTGCAGATGAGCACCAGCACGTCGTCATCCCCAAGAGGCGCCTTGCGCGCAGCCGCCAGCGCTGCGGCGCCGCACGGGCCAGCAGGCACCCCCAGCCGACCGAGCACGGAGACCTCTGCGAGGGCCTCGTCGTCGCTGACGACGATCGCGTCGTCCGTCTTGATCACCCGCCTGAGATCGGGCCACGCCTGCGGGTTCACCGTGCCGCAGTTAAGGCCGGGCATGACGGTGAAGCGGGTGTCCACAGACGTCGGCGTGTCCCTGCCCGACGCGAGCGATGTGGCGAGACACGGCGCGGCCTCGGGCTCGGCGGATAGGATGCGCACGTCGCGAGCCGTGCTCGGTGCCGGGCTCCCCCCGCGCCCGTGGTACCACTGCACCACTGCGTGCGCGAGCGACCCAACCCCGACGGGCACGACGACGGCCGTCGCCTGCGTCCCCTGCGGCAGCTGGTCGTCGATCTCGGACGTGATGCTCATGTATCCTTGCGTGATGAGCTGGGCTGTGTCAGTGCGCTCTTGCCGCCGCGCCCCACCTCTGGAATGTCCACATAGCCGTCCCACGACATGTCCTGGATGAGCACGCCGCCGGCAGCGGCAGCCGCGTCCGCCGCGGCGCGCACCGCGCCGTCGTAGTCGGCGTCCACCTGCGTGACCGGGCACCCCTCGCTCTCGATCGCGGCGACGGACCACGCCTCGACCGTGCTCGGGACGTAGATGTGGGCCGGGAGGCCGAGCAGGCGCGCCGTGTGCGCCGTCGCGCGGCCGTGGTTGCCTGGCGCGGGCGTGAGCTTTCCGCTGTTCTTCCAACCGGCAACTTACCGTCAGTCGCGGCGAAAACCGTGACGGGGTCGCGCACGGCGTGCTCCCGGAGCGCGGAGACGTCCCACGGATCGACGCCCCACCGCGTGCCGAGCACGCTCGCGAGCGCATAGCTCGCCCCGAGGATCTTGAACGCCGGCAGGCCGTACCGGCGCGACTCGTCCTTGACGTAGACGGCCTGGACGCCGAGCTCGTCGGCCAGGCTCGGGAGCGCGTGCAGTGTCGTCGGGCCGGCCGTTGGAAAAAGCGCGCTGTGCACGCGCTGGACGGGGCTGGAGGCGCTCATGGTATTCGTTTCGACGCGGTGATGACGGCGCCGAAGGTCAAACGGCCGGCTTATATTGGAAACGCGACGCCAAAAGGTCAACTGTAACTGTACGGCGACAATGTCCAAGATGCCGCGAACGAGGCTCGTTACGAGCGAGCGGCAGCCGGGTTATCGGCTCATGAGGTCATCCCCCCATGCGGTGCCTCGAAACGAGGCGCCGCCACGCGGGTTCGGCGCGGCTCTCCACATCCTTCGGCACGCAGCCGCGCTGCCCCAGACTAGCCTCGGCGCTTCATGTCGACTTTGCCGCTCACACCTGCCTGCTCACACTTGCTGAAACAGCCATATAACTGCTCCTCCAGCGCGGCCTGCTCTCGGTATCCCCGCTAAGACCCCCAAGACCACTCGTCTTTTCCGACTCGGATCTCTGCACGAAAAGCCAAGAAGATCTTACAGCCGCCCCAGACCACCCCTTCACCATGAGCGCTGCCGCAGCCGCCCCCTCCACCACGACCACCACCACCTCGCCGACTCTCCGTCTCCGGGGCCAGGCGTCCGTCCAACCGTCCCCCGCGACGTCCGGATTCCCCATCACCTCCGACTTTGACGCCTCCCCGTTCAAGGATGTGCAGACGGGCCATACGCGCACCATGCTGCCGGTGTTTGCAACGCTCGAGGAAGAGCGCCAGTACCGCAAGGAGCACCTCGCGCTTGTGTTCCGCATTATGCACCGTTTCAAGCTGGCCGAAGGCATCGCAGGTGGGTATATAGCTCGCCTCATTTGCGCCCCGTCTGACACGTTTAGGCCACTGCAGCGTCCGTGACCCCGTGGAGCCCGACACGTTCTGGGTCAACCCTCAGGGCAAGTCGTTTGCGCGCATGAAGCAGTCGGACCTGGTCCGCTGCCGCATCGCCGACGGCGTCATGGTCGAGGGCATTGCGCCGACCGACGCCTCGGCGTCGTCGATCCACTCGCAGATCTACCGTGTGCGCGGGCGCGAGGGCCCGGCGGGCATCGAGGCGATCGTGCATGTCCACGGCCCCAACACCAAGGCGTTCAGCTCGCTCGGCCGCGTGCTCGACATGATCTCGCAGGACGCATGCGCGTACCACGACGAGATGGTGCTCGTGCCGTTTGGCGGTGCCGTGTTCGACAACACCGAGGGGGAGCGCATCGCCAACATTGCCGGCAGCAAGCGCATCGCCATTCTCCAGAACCACGGCATCGTCGCCATGGGCAAGCTGTCGATTGACGAGGCGGCGTGGTGGTGAGTGGCGCAGTCGGAATACTTGACCCGGCTGACACAACACCCAGGCAGATCAACTTTGAGATGTGCTGCCAGGCGCAGCTGCTCGCCGACGCGGCGCGCCGCCCGACCGACCCGATCGTCGAGGCCGGCCCCGAGGAGATTGCCAGCACCAAGGCCGAGATGGGCACGCCCGAGATGGGCTGGTTCTCGCTGGCGCAGTACATCGAGGACGAGGAGTACTACTCGCAGGGCGAGCACAAGCTGTAGTCGCTCCGCTCGCTCGCTGATAGTTGTAGTAGTGGGGATTGGGCGGGGTTGTAGTAGGCTCGCGGAAGAAGAGCGGGATGAATCTGTTGTAATGGCTCGTAACGAGGCCGGGACCGCGACTTCCGAGACACGATAACCACAGGTGACCTCACGGCCCGTGTTCATGCACCGTGCAAGCATGCACCAGGCAGAACGCCTCCTGCGCGGCGGAGGAGAAGCCGCCGCAGATCGCTGCATGCACAGCAGCGGTCGGTAGTTGAGCGGGCGAGAGACATGCAGCAGCAGATAGAAGATGGTGTAAAAGGGCGATAGCCGAAATCACAACAGACTTGCGCTCCCTCGACTCGGATTGGAGAGCAACGCACCCCGCAAAATGAACAGGCCACTCCACCTCCCAAGACTTCACATCGACATCTCGCCCAAGCGCATCGAGACCACAAAACCACGACCCATCTTCACCATGCCGACGCCGACGCCGGCCCCGGCTGCAGCGCCGCCCGCAGCAGCGCCAGCAAACGACGACGAGTACCAGCTCCAGCGGTCGCGCAACGGGTGCTTGACGTGCCGCGCGCGCAGAGTCAAGTGCGACGAGGTCAAGCCGCAGTGCGGTCGGTGCAAGGCCGGGGGAAGAGAGGTGGGTGGCTTTGGCTTCCAGTTCGATAGCTGACCCCGCAGTGCGGCTGGGGACCCGAGAAGGCGCCCAACCCGCGCAAGCGCAAGCGCAAGCCGCCCACCGCAGAGGGCACCGCACCGCGCGCGCCGGCGCCATCACGCCCGAACGGCGTCTCGCCCGAGCCAACAGCAGCGCCGTCGCGCGCGGGCTCGAGCAGCTCCTCGGCCCACCCCAGCACCAAGGCGCCGGCGCCGCCCGCACCGGACCTCCCGCCCGTCGACTGGATCTCGGCCAACTCGCGCAAGAAGCTCATGATGGACCCGTGGGTAGCCGGCATGCCGATGAGGCTAACGCAACGCAGATCATTCCTTAACGCCTTCTTCCCGCGCGTGTGAGTCCTTGGCCGTGATCTGCGACGACGCTCACACCCCAGCGACGAGATGCTCACGTTCCGGCACTACATAGGCAACGCCGAGGACCTCATCGCGTTCAACTCGCAGCGGAGCCCGTTCAACCCCTGGGTGACGATCCACGCGCCGCTCGCATTCCGCTACTCGCCCGGGTGGGTCTATCTACTGGTTTTGCGCTGATACCTGCCAGGACGTGCGACACGACCGACGCGCTGCGCACTGCTATGCTCGCTGTCGGCGCCGTGCGCCTGCGCTTTATCGACGACCCGACCAACCAGGCTGCCGCGTGCCGTGTGACCGCCGAGGCGCGCAAGCGCGTGCTCTCGCTGCTCGCGCATGTGCTCGCCGACCCAGAGAAGTACGAGGACGAGGTGGAGACGGCGTTTGCGGCGTTGTTGAGCATCACAGTGTCCAGTGTGCGTAGCGGACGTCGGGCGGAGCTGACCCGCGCAGAGCTTGTCGGCAGATAACGGCTGGGACGACCTGCTCACGACGGTCCTCAACCTGATCGACCGGCTGGGAGGCGCGCAGAAGATCCTCGCGTCGACCCCGCGCTCGCACTACAGCGTCACGCGGTTCGTGCTGGAGCAGCTGGCGATCCGCGACGTGATTGCGTGCATGACGCTTGGGCGCCGCCCGAGCCTGATCCGGCAGCCGTTCGAGCCGTGGTTCTTCGAGATTGAGCAGTGGTCCGGGACCGACGTTGAGTGGGAGAGCGTGGAGCGCATGTTTGGCGTGACACGGGGCATGGTGGACGTGATGGCAAGAGTGAGTGGGGCTTGGCTTGCGGCACACGCTGACTCCCCAGGCATGCTCGCTCATCGGGATCGCGCGCGAGTCGACGACGCTGGGCGGCCGCCCGCCGCGCGAGCTGCAGGACTCTGCGAGCGGCCTGCTGGCCGAACTTCAGGTCTGGGACCACGGCTTCAACTTCAGCCCGTACCACAGCCGCACGCAGTACGGCAACCACTGCTTCCGGCACGCTATGCGGATTGCGCTGCTGCGCGACGTGCTCGGCCTGGACCAGGACGACGAGAAGGTCGTGTCGAGCGCGCGGGCTATCATCGAATTGGCGAGGGAGCTGGACGCGGAGTATGGGCCTTTGAACTGGTGAGTTGGGCGGGGAGGGATCTGCAGCTATACGCGTACGCACCGGCGGTGCCGATCAGTGTCGCTGCGCCTGCCTCTCCACAGCGCTGACCGCCAGGCTGCTCTGGCCCCTGCTGCTTGCGGGCTTCCACATCGGCGGCGACCTGGAAGCACGCGAGCCGCTCTTGCAATTACTGGAGCATCCGGGGTGAGTGCCATCCGCGTCAGCAGCCCTAACGCCAGCCCACACATGTGCTTCGACACACGCGCAGGCATCCACCTCCTCAAAGAGTACTGGCGGCAGCAGGATGCCGGCGGAGGCGGGAGCTCGCTCACGCACTGGCAAGTGTCGGACGGCCAGCTGCACCGCAACCTGTTTGCCGGGTGAGCCGAGGGGTGCAAGGTATGTTGTAGACTATAATACTGTGCATGTAGGATGTGTAGGAGGAGTGAGTGAATTGCAGGCGAGGCGAGGCATGCCGAACTGCGCGATCGTGAAACTCATGGCAGTACCACACCACCCACCCAGTCCTGAATTCTCCGTCACTCGGCCGTATCGCGCCTGGCATCGCGGCCTCGGCCTGCCGGGCAGCTGCCACCTGCGATGCACGCGAGCTATCCGAGGCTGTCGAGAAAAGAGACACAGTCAGCACAGTCAGCTGACCGCGGCGCGTGAGCAGCGGCTCCGAGACCGAGACCCTTGACCGAAGGGACACGGACATGGCCGACAGTTGGAGCTGCAGGAACTGCTCCGCCAGCGCCGAAGGACAGACTGTGATAAACAGGGTGTGGTCCACTTTGTAGCACACCATCTCTCCTTGCACTTTTTACCACCCCAACACCTCACCACGCGCGTCGCTTCCTCCGGCTTATAGGCCCAGCACGCACGATTCCTCGCCATGCCCTTACGACGACTATGACAAGTGCCATAGATGTCGAAAAGGGTCAGGCGACTACTACCACCAACAATGAGCAGCAGAGCAACCTCGACGCTGCGAGCCAGACGGCGTCCACCGCAGCCGTGACTGCGGCCTCTGAGAAGCTCGGGCACCACGACACCTCGCCGTCGTCCGACGGCGGCGGCGACGACGACGACGACCACGAGCATGACCTGCGGCAGACGGTGACGACGCGCACGACGCGCTCCGTCGCCGAGGCGCTGCGTGCGCTGGAAAACTTCGACACGGCGCCAGAGAACGCGCGCAACTGGTCAAACCGCACGAAATGGGCCACGGTCACGACCGTCGCGCTCACGGCGTTCGTCAGCACATGCGGTAGCACGATGGCGGTCCCGGGCATCCCGTACGCCATGCGCGACTTTGGCACCACGAACGAGAAGGTCGGCATCCTTATTGCGGGCTGCTACGTGCTGGGCATGGGGTAGGTGTCGACGGTAGACGGTGGCTTCGCGGCTTCGCTGACCCCCAGAACCGGGCCATTCCTCTTCGCGCCCATGTCAGAGCTGTACGGCCGCCAGCCGGCGTACATGCTGTCCCAGACACTGTTTGTTATCTTCTGCATGGCCGCGTCGCTAGCGCCAAAGTGAGTGGCTGTTTCCGGGTCCGACGACCGAGCGACTCGAGTTAACGCCGCCACCAGCATGCCCGGCCTCATCATCCTCCGCTTCCTGTGCGGCTGCTTTGGCTCGGTCGGGCCCACGCTCGGCGTGGCCACCTGCGCCGACATGTTCACCCCGCAGGAGCGCGGCCGCCCCGTGAGCCTGTACGCGATCGGGCCGATGATGGGCCCGCCGCTGGGCAGCATGTTCGGCTACTGGATCGTGTATGGCGGCTGGCGCTGGCTGCACTGGGCGATCACGATCCTCGGCGGCGTCAACTGGGTCCTGCTCAACTTCTTCGCGCGCGAGACCTTCGCGCCGGCCATCCAGAAAAAGTTCACGTACCGCGTGCGCAACCCCCCGCCGGCCGATGCGGGCCCCCTCCGCCGCTGGCTCAACGACTTCAAATGGATGGGCGCCATGGTCTCCGCCGACCAGGCCAAGGCGGCCTTCTCGAGCGCCTTCTCGCGTCCGCCCCGCCTGCTCTTCCTAAACCCCGTCGCGTCGATCTCGAGCGTGTACTATGCGTACATCTTCTCGATTCTCTACCTCTTTGTCGTCGCCCTCAACAAGCTGTTCGGACGCGCGCCGTACAACGACCCCAAGCTGTTCAGCTACCTCTGGCCGCAGGCGACAGTCGGCCTGTCGTACATGGGCATGGCCCTCGGGTTCTTTGCGGCGGCTCTGACTGCCGCGCTATACCAGGACAAGATCTACAAGTACATGTCGAAGCGCAACGGCGACTCGGGTCGGCCAGAGTACAGGGTAAGCCGTGTTTGCGTCCGCCTACTCACACGCGCAGCTCCTCCTGACACAAGTCGGCATCACCCTCATGCCCATCGGCCTCTTCATCTTCGGGTGGACAGCGCACGCCGAGGTGCACTGGATCGCGCCAATGATCGGCCAGGTCATCCTGTCATACGGCACCATGCTGGCGTTCAACACGCTGCAGGCGTTCCTTGTTGACGCCTTCTTTCCGTACTCGGCCGCCGCGGTCGCCGGCGCAGTGTTCGTGCGTTCTGTCCTCGCGTGCATCATCGCCGTCTTCGCGCCGCAGATGTTCTCAGTCATGGGCTGGGGCTGGGGCGGGACGTTCCTCGGGCTCGTGGCGGCGACGGGCATCCCGCTGCCGACCATCATGTTCAAGTACGGCCAGCGCCTGCGCGAGCGCTTCAAGTTTAAAGGCTAGAGGAGATGCATGGTCTGTGCGTGTGCTGGCGGGTTTGGCAGTGTCTGGCAAGGGACCCCGCGTAGCCCGAGATACGGGGGAGATAGGCCGACGGAGAGACCTACACCTGCCCGCTGGCGACGCGGCGGCCAGTACCGGTGGCCATGACCATAGGTCATGGCAGCCCCACGAGGTTGGTTTCGCAGTGGGTTCGAGGCGTGCATGTGCAGGGAATGTGCAGCCAGTGTTCACCTGAAACAACAGCCAGTCGAGCGATGCGTCTTGTTGCGCCCGTCGTGCCCGCCGGGCGGAGCCCGCCATCAACAACGCGCCACACGGGCCCTCCACCTCGCCCACATCCGACCGTTTCAGCCTGGCCGACAAATCAGACCGAGGAGGCCGAGATGATTGCCCTGGCGCACGGGTGTGGCGGCGGGTTTCATGCTGCTGACCGAGACGTGCACAGGGCGCGCGAGTGCTGTCAGAGATCATATACGGCCGGAGCAAGCGGCATCCCTCGGTAATTTTCGCAACGTGCGTTGTCGCGAGCATGTTCGCGGTCGCTTCACCGCCGCTTATGTTGATGGTCGACACGACGGTCGCGTCGCTCTCGGCGCCCCAGTGGTCGTGGTGCGGCCCCGATGGGCACATATGGATACGGACGCCACAGTGGGGCCGTATGGGGTTTACGGGGCTGTAGACGGGGACTTGAGCTGGCTGATGAGGCCGGTCTCAACGACCAACCGACCGACCCATTGGGGTGGCTCGATCTGCCGTATCCGAAGAATGGCAAGGCCAGGCACTCGCCCAGACCATGTGGCTTCGGATCGGGGATCGGTTGGGGCCATAGCGAGCTGCTGGTGGGTCGGGCAGGTCGGTCAACCAGGGACGGTTGACGGACGTCGCCACGGATGTTACCTTCATACCCGCTTCTTCCAGAGACTCGACTTTGTCGTCTCCACTTCCTCCTCCAACCATTTTTCACTCCACTATCGCAGACGAAACGCAGCTTCTTACACCAATCGCTGCTGTTTTGGCCCAGGAGACCCACGCCACCTGGCACAACTCGCGGCCTGTGCGCCTCCTGTCCCACCTTGCCGCAGCTGATTGCCCTGATATCCCCCTCGCTGCCTCCTCGATACCTCGCTTAGTCGGCAGGCTCGTGCAGTTGTACAACAAAAAAAATGTGTCGGTTGTAGCGACGCGACGTCCGGAGTGGGCTGGAGTCGCGATGGGGCTCTCGCTAGCTCTGGCAAGCACACTCGCCCCGCCCTTGGCAGCGTTCTATATATACCAAGTGGCTGCCCACACGACCACCCCAACAGCCATTGCCAGCTAGACCAGTCAACATGTCGACGCAGCACGACCACTTCGACCCCGAAAAACAAGAAAACACTCCTTATAGCAACGGCAAGGACCAGAGCACGACCTATGACGCCGAGGTCGCGCCCGCCGCCGGCGTCGTCCACGACGCCGTCTTCGGCGACATGAGCGAGGGCGGACCCAACTACCGCTCGGTGGGTGGTGGCCTTGTGTTGCGTCACTGACAACCCAGCTCGGCATCGTCGGCGCCTTTGTTCTCATGACCAAGGCCAACGTCGGCCTCGGCGTCCTCTCCATTCCATTCGTTTTCATGTCCGTCGGCATGGTTCCCGGCATCATCCTCCTGATCCTCATGAACTTTATCATCATGTGTGAGTGGTGCCACTGCCACACTTCAGCTCACCCACCCCAGACTGCGCCCTCGTCATTGGCGACTTCAAGCAGAACCACCCCGAGATGTACGCCATCGCCGATGCCGGCTTCATCATCGGCGGCAAGGTCGGCCGCGAGTACTTTGGCATCGCCTTCCTCCTCTTCATGATCTTCGTCGCGGGCGCCGGCATGGTGGGTGTCGCGACTTCCCTCAACGCCGTGTCGACCCACGGCGCCTGCACGGCCATCTTCATCTTTGTCGCCGCCATTGCCGGCTGGGCGTGCGCCTCGGTCCGCACCCTCGGCAAGGTGGCCTGGCTCGGATGGATCGGCCTCGTGTCCATCCTCCTCGCCATCCTCATCCTCACCATCGCTGTCGGTGTCCAGGACCGTCCCTTCGCCGCCCCCAAGACCGGCCCCTGGGACAAGGACATCAAGATCATCACCGCTGCCACCTTCTCGCATGCCATGGCCTCGGTCAACGACGTCGTCTTCGCCTTCGCCGCCACCCCAGCCTACTTTGGCATCATCTCGGAGATGCGCAACCCCCGCCAGTACAAGAAGGCCATGGTGTCGTCCATGGTCTTTGTCCTCCTCCTCTACCTCATCATCGGCGTCGTCGTCTACTACTTCTGCGGCCAATACGTCTCGTCCCCTGCTCTCGGCTCGGCCGGTAAGCTGATGAAGAAGGTCTGCTACGGCGTCGCCATCCCTGCGCTGCTTGTCACCCTCACCATCTACGCCCACCTTGCCGCCAAGTACTTCTTCGTCCGCATCCTTGCTGGCTCCGAGGACCTCACCAAGCCCACCCGCCGCCACTGGACCGTCTGGCTCGGCTCGACGTTCGCCACCGTTGCCATTGCCTACCTCATCGCCTCGGCCATCCCCATCTTTGGTAACCTCATTTCGCTCATCGGCGCTCTCATCGGCCCCTCGGTCTGCATTATTCCCTACAACCTCATGTGGTGGCACGACAACTGGCGCTTCAAGGAGCCCGGCCAGCGCAGCATCATCTTCGCTGCTCTCAACCTCGCTCTGCTCATCATCGGTGTCTTTGTCACCATTGGTGGCACGTACGCCGCGGTCGACATCATCGCTCACGACAAGTCGCGCAACAAGCCGTGGTCGTGTGCCGACAACTCGCACTCGGTGTAAAATTAGTTCTTCTCGGGTCAGGGCGACATTAATCAAGGGCGGGAAATTGGGCGTTTGATCTGTTCTGTATGAGTTTGTTTACGGCCACCACGAGGGCCACCAGAAAAAAACCAGTTGTACATGATAGAAGGCGCGCCACCACCATCCATCGTCGCCATGCAAAGCATGTTCGTGAGCCGAGAAGCGGTACCCGCCGACTGCCGTGCGCTACCGTGCCAAGACTGCCCCATGTGCCTCTCTGCATGGCCCCATGGCCTCTTGGACCCCGCTGTGCACCCCTGCTGCAGCTGAGCAGTGCGACTGCAGCGTGAATGCCCACCTTTGTCCTTCCGAGGCGGGCAGTGTTCGGGCCCACCTACTCCCTGCCACGATCCGATTTGCTTCCGGCCCGCCCGTTCAGCCGGGGCCACCGCCACCCGGGAATGGCGCCAAGAGGGGCATCCGAGCTTCGTCACAATCCTCATCCTCCATCTCACACTCATATCCATCCCCATTCTCGTCTTTACAAGCTCTCACACACATCCCAGAGACGCCAGAGACGGCCACAGCGATCCCACAACTCACGACATGTCCGGCGACGACCAGAGACCCGCGAAAAAGCCGAAGCGCACCTATCGGGCCTGCTATCCATGCCGCTCGGTAAGCTTCGGCATCGACTCGTCACCAAGAATAACAATAAAGAAGTATTCTGACACACGCCCAGCGCAAGCTCAAGTGCAGTTTTGGTGACCCCAACATGCCATGGGACGGCCCATGCGAGCGGTGCTTGCGTGAGCAGCGAGAATGCTTGCGTGCAAAGGCGACGTTTGTCAAGGACGCCGTGCCCCGCAAGTCCGACCTGGCCGAGGGGACAGTGTTCACATCCAGCACGGGCATCGGGGCTGTCGTCGACCAGCGGCGGTCGGTCCCCCTCGGCGGTGGGAACCACATGTTCCCGGGCGCCCCAGGCCAGCTGAGCCGCCCGTCAATGGGCCAGCTTCACCACATGCAGCACGGGCGGTACACGCCGCGCGGGGGTGCTGGCTCGTTCTCCGACCCGGACGTCACGCCGGACGTGGCTGAGGGGAGCGGGAGCCGGGCCAACGGCGGTGCAAACGGGAGCGGCGGGCGGGGCAGCGTCGGGAGCCTGCGAGGAGGCGAGCTCGAGGCCGAGCCGCCTGTGCTGCGCGACGACAAGGGCGCGCACTCGAGCGACGAAGAGGAGGACGACGACGCCGGCGACAATGCGCTCGTCAGCTCCAACCTCCAGAACCCGAGCGACGCGCTCAAGCTCCTCGCGAGCGCTAGCAGCCTGCAGTACCAGAGCCTCAGGGAGTCGTCGCAGAGCAGGGTCAAGGACGAGCACAAGTCGGCTGCGCAGCAGCAGTCTCAGAGAGGCAACAACGCCGCGACGTGGTGCTCCTGGGCGCCGATTCAGCAGAACTGCCTGACTGTCCAGGATGCCCGGGCCCTGTTTTCCTTGTACGTCGATGACGCACGGGCCGGTTGCTGACTGTTCCAGCTTCGAGCTGTCCATGGCGCCGCTGTACCCGATTATCCACCCGATGCTCTTCGAAGCGAGCTACCTCGAGACGTTGGTAAAGCAAGAGTCCATCTTGCTCGGAAGCATCCTGGTCATTGCTGCGCGCTACTCGAACGTGCTTGCCAATGACCGGGGCGCCCTCGTGCACGAGAAGCTGTCGACGTGGGTGCGGTTCCAGCTCCTGGCGGTGATGGACGGCGACCCGAGCCTCAGGTCGATCAGCACTGTCGAGGCGCTGCTGCTGTTGAGCGAGTGGCCGATGGTGCCGATGACAAAGGCCGAGGACCGCGACTATGGCGATGACAGCAGGGTTGAGGAGGCCGTGCTACTCCGACCATCTCTGCGGTACGACGCCTACGCCTGGACCAACATTGGCTGGGCGGTCCGCCTTGCACAGGAGCTCGGCATTCATGACGCAGTGAACCTCCAGCGCATGATGGGCTCGGTGGGCAAGTCGTGGAAGCAACATCGCATGCTCAAGACCTGGGTTTGTGAGTGGCGTTGCGAGATGCCGCCGTTGCTGACGTTTCAGACTGCTACAACGCCGAGAGGCACATTGCTGTGCGCCAGGGTCGCAACACGGTGCTGCAAGAGGCCATGACGACGCAGTGGTGGGAGAGTGTCTCGGATCTCGTCGGGCACGACAATCGCGGACCAAGAGGGAGCAGCGACGTGCACACGTCCGACGTCTTCATCCTCAGCTGTATCGCGCAGCTGATGGGCACGATCCAGGACCACCTGTACCCCAACAAGGAGGTGACGCGTGCGCTACTGCGTACCGGCGCATGGGAGCCCTTCCTGCGCAGCTTCCGGCTCGAGATTCGGTACTCGAAACGCTCCGTGCAGTACAAGCTGCGCGACGGAAGCATCGACTCTGCGCTGCTGCAGATTGAGCTCGACTATGTTGTGCTGTACGCCAACGCGATTGCCCTTCGCGCGTTGCAGGGCAAGCTGCGCCGCCGGAGACAGGTTAACGACGTCCACTACTCGAACCCGTCGCTGCTCAACATGGTCGAGGGTCCGTGGATCATGGAGGCGTTAACGGCTGCGCGGTCCATCATCGACGTGACGCTCAACGTGCTCGAGGCGCGGCAGATTCTGCGCTACTGCCCATCAAGAATCTTCCAGTACATTCTGTTCGCCACGACCTTCCTGTACAAGGCCCTGGCGTCCGGCATGGTCGAGTACGGCGAGCAGAGCATGGCGGTGACGCTGGACAAGGTGGTGTCGGCGCTCAACAACGCGGCGATCGACGAGGCGCACTTCCTGCGCGGGTTCGCGAGCCTGCTCAAGCGGCTCGGCAAGCACTGGCAGTCGGCGAGCGCCAACTCGCCGTCGATCCTCAACCGCGGCCCGGCGTCGCTCCACCCGCCCGAGGTGGCGCCCGGCCCGATGGGCACGTCGCCCGAGCAGCCCATGGCGGCGCACGAGGCGGCCGAGCGCGTCCCCGCCGCGCCAGGCAACAACCACTTCCCTGCGCAGCGGCCCGACTCGATCCTGCCGTCGCTCGCCAACATGATGAACAACAGGGACATTGATCCCGGCATGGCGGGCATGCCGCAGTTCCACTTTGACATTCTCCAGCCCCCGGCCCAGGCGGACGCGGTAGCGAATGGCGCCGGGCCCCTGCCCTTCAACGCCGACAACGTCGTCACGCACCCGCCCGAGGACTTTACGTGGAACTTTAACCCGACGTCGCAGATGCCCGCGGCTGCGAACGAGCAGGACCTGCTCTTCCAGAGTATCTGGGACCACACGCAGCAGGACTCGAACACGACGACGGCGAATTTGTATGCGACGTTGCTGGGCGACGTGCTCATCCCGATGGACCAGGAGGGGGCGTAGGTGTAGTTGTATGCACGATAATGGTATATGTTAGGGTGTGGGTGGCTGCTAGGTGTTGAGGTGACGCGAGGAGGGAGCGTGACTGTGACCGGGAGGGGGAGACCTGTCGCTAATAACACACACTGGATAACTGCATACAACTCAACTCGACAGACAAAGCTGGGGCCAGTTCAAACCGCTCACACCAGCTCACTCGCCCACCCCTCACGCGTCCGCCTCGTACTCGACGACCCCCGCGTCCTTGTCAACGAGCACAGTGTGCACATGCCCCTCGTTCTCGGTAAACTTGAAGACGTGGTTGAGCACGCTCGGCGAGCCAGACAGCAGCACGACCTCTGCGCCGTCGGGCAGCGCGTCGATGAGCGACAGGAACGAGTTGAGGTAGCGCTTGGGCGACGGGGACGCCGGCGAATCGGGGTACCCGTCAAAGTCGACATTGGCCTCCTTGTCGATCAGCTGCTTGTTGGCCCACTCGGAGCGGAAGTGCTCGAACCAGGACGCCTGGTCGGGGTTGAGGCCGGATGCGCGGCGCTGGGGGGGTTAGTGCTGCGGCCTGCGAAGAGCGGGGGGCGGCGAAGAGGCAATGTGGGTGGCGAGGGCGCGCAGTACGCTGGCTGGCGCGACTCATTCATTGCCCGCCCACCAAGCCTACGCGAGCTGCGCGCGCAAGAAGTGATGCCACCACCCACCCCTCCTCCCGACTCCGCCTCCCCACTTCCCGCGCGCTCCGCGCGCGACTTACCTTGTCTATCCTCTCGGCAATCTTGCCGCGCTGCTCCTCGAGCTCGGGCGGCACGTCAGCCCCCGCCGCGGCCTTGCGGAGCTCGTCGAGCACCTTGCTGGCGCGCGCGGCGCGCTTGTCCGCATCGTCGGTGCTCGGCGCGAGCACCTTGAAGCTGTCGAGCACCCACCCGGTGGCCGGGTTGTCGACGTATGTGACCTGCCTGTCCTTGACCATGCCGAGGGTCGCGGGGCCGAAGCGGCCAACAGCCAGGTGGTCGGCGAGCACGAAGGGCGTGCGGTTCTTGGCGTGCGAGGCGACGCGCTTGAGCACGGTCTGGATCTGCGCGTCAAACTTGGGCAGCGACATGGTGGTGGATGGTGTGTTGGGTGTTGTGGGAAGGGTGGCAGGTGACGATGCCGGGTTATATGAGGCTGGCTGCGGTGGGTCAGTTCGGGTGTGACGTGCCGAGTGGGTCGGCGTGGTCGTCATCGTCGTCGTATTGCTGCCCGTTCCATGCCGATGCACGCTCGCAGCAAGCTCGCAGTTCCTGCCAAGGTGCGGTGCAGCAAGTAGAGCGATGCTGCGCTCCGGTCTTTTCTCGCTCTCCTCGCCGCCGTCGTCACCGCGCCTCGGCCCCGATGAGCCCCCCGCTCCCCCCCGCATGCTCCGCCCGCTCCGGCCCGCTCCGCCAAGTTGTAGCCGATGCTAACCGGTCCGACTGGCACGGCCACACTCGTCCATCCGCCGCAACACTGACAATATCTACTGATGCATACAGTTCTCTGCGTGGTGCTACCCCTACAAGTCCATGCTGTTGAGGTCCAGCTTGCCCGGGTGCTCGTCGGGAATCTCAATCGTGCGCGTGTGCGTAAAGTGCCGGAGGCCCTCGACACCGTTGAACCTGCCCCAGCCCGAGTTCTTCCAGCCGCCGTGCGGCACGGGAGGCGGGTCGGCGGGCGTCTTGCCGTTGATGTGGATCGCGCCGCACTCGATGCGCCCGGCCACCTCGGCCGCACGCCGCGTGTCGCGCCCCCACACTGACGAGCTGAGGCCGTACTCGGTGTCGTTGGCCTGGGCGACCATGTCGTCGAGCACGTCGGCCTCGGAGCGCCCGGCGTCGGGGATGACCACCACCGCGAGCGTCGGACCAAACGACTCCTCGGTGTACAGGCGCATCGTCTTGTTGATCGGGGCGAGGATGGTGGGGGACAGCGAGAAGGCGTCGTGCCCGTTGGCGGCGCGCTCCTCTGCGAGCACGTCTGCCGCGCCGTGCGCGTACGCGTCTGCCACGAGGTCCTTGACGCGCTCGGCCGACCGCTGCGTGAACAGCGCGCGGCTCTTCTTGTCCTTGTACCCGGCCCACTCGGCTCGCAGGGCGGCGACGAGCTCGTCGTACCGCGACGCAGTCACAAACACGCGCTCGGTCGACATGCAGATCTGCCCCGCGTTGAGGAACGCGCCGGCGATGATGTGGCTCGCGGCGGTGTCGATGTCCGCGTCGGGCAGTAGCAGTAGGCCAGACTTGCCGCCCAGCTCCATGACCACGGGCTTGAGGTTCTGGCCCGCGAGCCCGGCGATGATCGAGCCGACGCGGGTCGAGCCGGTGAAGTTGACGTGGCTGGGGTGTCAGGGGGCGGGCGACGATCAAGCGAGTCAGCACTCACCGGACCCGCTTGTCAGACACGAGCTGGGCCGTAAGCGCCGGCGCGTCCTCAGTGGCGACGTGCACCACAGTCAGCGCCTCGCGCGGCAGGCCGGCGGCATACAGCAGCTCAGCGAAGATGTGCTGCGTGTACGGCGTCGTCTCGGACGTCTTGAACACGACCGTGTTGCCGGCCAGCAGCGGGGTGATGGTCGAGCGCATCGTGAGGATCTGCACCGCGTTCCACGCCGCCATGGCGAGGCAGACGCCGTAGGGCTCGCGCGTGAGGGTGCACAGGGCTGGGCGCGGCGTCAGCGTCAGCGTCAACACTCGTTCCCCGACCCTCCTCCTCCTCCCCCACTCACAGTCGTTCGTCTTGATCTCGAACGGCGAGAGCGCCTCGTCCGCGACGTCCACGAGCGCGCGCATAAAGTTGTGCGTGTTGCCCGTGAGGCCCTTCGCCCAGCCGACGCTGCTGCTCGTCTCGGCGACGTTGGCGTCGATCAGGCGCTGGGCCCACGTCTCGTTGGGGTCGGTGAGCAGGTCAGCGGCCGCGATGACAATCTCCTTGCGGCGCGCGAGCGGCGTCGCGCGCCACGCAGGCAGCGCGGCGTGCGCCGTCGCGATCGCGGCGTCGATGTCGGCGGGAGTGGACCGCTGCACGGCGTGCACGACCCCGTTGGTCGGGTGCACGACGTCGAACGTCGCGGCCGTCGCGGCGGGCGTCGCCGTGCCGATGAGGTTGGGGATGAACTTGGACATGTTGTCGTGCTGGGCAGGCAGCTGGGCATGCGTGCAGCAGCACGCCTGCATGCGCCTTATAAACGTCTCGCTTGCCGCTCACGATGTCGGCGGATGTACACCTCGACGCCGTATCAACTGCCTCCCAACTTCCTGCGGTGCTCCGGCAGCGCGGCCCGCTGGCCCACGAGGGTTCAGGAAGCCAGATACGGCGTTGCGGCGGATCTCGACGGAGGCGTCAACACCGGTCGGCTGCCACAACGCTCTCCGAGTCGCCCTGCGCAGCTCCGTGTCGTGCGGAGCAACAGAGCGCGAGTCGGCGTTTACGAGGCTGATTATGCGTTCATATTCATAGCCCACGGTGTTCACCTCCTGCCCTCTGATGGCCCGGCCGCCAGCCTCCACAGCGTCCTCCACAGCGTCCTCCACAGCGTCCTCCACAGCGTCCTCCACTATTGCCTCCACACGCCCTCCACTACTCCACCAACATGCAGTCGCCGGCATCCATGCTACGGGGGGCTGTCTGGCGAGAGAGTGCTTAGCGATGCGTATTTGTCTGGCGGGCTGGCGGGCCGGCGAGGGGACGGTGGGTCAGGCCGTACTCGTGCGTGTCAGGCTGCCGATTTCGGGTCACTGCCTAATCCCTCCTCGTCTCCAACTCTTCTCCCAACCAGTTCGGTCTGCCCGGCAGCAGCATGGTGTCGTCGCCTCTTGCTGCTCATCTTGAGCTGCACCTTGCTAGTCCCTTGCATCCTTCATCCATCCTTTTATGCTCACTCACTCAGGGCTGCCACGCGACATGCCCGCGCCGGAACGCTTCCCGAAGGGGGGGCAGCGGGGAAAGAGGGAGGGGTATGATGAAGGAGGCGTCGCGTCGATGACCGCGTTCGTCTTGGCGTCACTAGATCGAGACGTCCTACGCGTCAGCTGGTTGCAGCATCAACTTTTGACTTGTCCTCATCCTTTGTACTGACGCTGCAAAGTAGTCTCTGCAGCGCTGCAGCAAGCACATCACGAACGTGAGCGTCGCCGCGTCGCCACTGCTGACCCCAGCTGCCTCCCTCCCCCACCCATGACATTCTCCATCCAGCGCCCGGGCCTCGGGCTCCCTCTGAGCGCATACAACAGCGCAAAGGTGCGCACGGGCCAGTTCCCGCCCGCCGTCGCCGAGAACCAAGAAACGGACCAGTGGAGGAGCAACAGCATGCCGACGCGCGAGCGCGCGCTGCTGTGGTTCGTGTCCGAGATCACCGACAAGCCCGACTGGCACACCAAGGTGTTTGACGACGCCATCGTCGCCAAGTGGAAGGCCGAGCTGGCGTCCTTTGTCGAGCAGGGCAAGGACGCGGTCCCGCTCAAGCGCGGGTTCTCGGACGCCATGTTTGAGTACGCGCTCGCCGAGCTGCGCGACAAGGCCAAGATCTACGAGACCACCGGCGCCGTCAGCGTCATCGACTGCGCCGGGGCGGCCATCAAGTCTGACACGGCAGTGAGCGAGGAGCTGCGGCAGCAACTCATCGCGGCCGTCAAGCCGCTCGAGGACGTGCCGGCCGACCAGAAGGACTGGCACCCGGGCAGCAATGGCCAGGTGCTCGACCTCGTCCACCCGTCCCTCTTCCCGCTCGTGTACGGGCGCACGCGCGTGCTCGACCGCGACGTGCCGCTCGCCGAGGCCCTCTCGCTCCTCGGGTCGGGCGATGTCGTCCCCGTGCCCGAGGGCCGGCCGACGACGCCAGAGCCGGGCAAGTACACGCGCTGGACGGCCAACCGGCTCCTGAGCTTCAAGTACCAGTGGCTGCCGGCCGAGGTCGACTTCAGCACCGGCAACGCGCGCTTCGCGAGCTACATCAACAACCTGCACCCGTCGAACAACACCGAGCTGTACGGCGTGCTGGAGAAACTGGTTGACGCGGCGCTGCCCCTATGGGGCGCGGCGTACAACCGCGTCATGGGCTGGGACGCGCTCGCGGACAAGGACGAGATGGCGCGCACGCGCATTCCCAAGATGGCCGACGAGACGATCTGCAAGGTGCCGGAGATTTGTGCCGAGCATCGGGGCCGTTGCTCGTCGTATAACCGCCCGGACCGGAACAACGACGAAGAAAACAGCTTCGCGCTCAGCCAGGCGTGGTTCGCGTCGACGCACGACTTCAAGCAGCCCGAGCCCAAGGAGTACAGCTACCTCGGTGTCACGGCCGATGACCTTGCCAAGCCGCCTCTGCACGCGCACGCCAGCAACCAGAACCCCGGCAAACTGCAGGTCATCGTCAAGCTTGCGAACATCCACCTCACGCCTGAGAACCCGTCATACCCCGGCGGCAGCTGGCACTCGGAGGGGCAGCTGAACGAGCGCATCGCCGCCACCGCGCTCTACTACTATGACTGCGAGAACGTGACCACCTCGCGTCTCGCGTTCCGCACCGTGGGCGACAGGGAGGAGATGTGCTCAAGCTACGGCTACGAGCAGAACGAGTTCGAGGGCTTCAAGGCCGTCTACGATATCGACCCCGACGACTTGTCCAAGGAGGGTGACGACCTGAACGGCAAGCTCATTGAGCTTGGCGACGTCGTCACGCGCCAGGGCCGCCTGCTCGTCTTCCCGAACGTGTACCAGCACCGCGTGGGCGCGTTCGAGCTCGCCGACAAGACCAAGCCCGGCCACCGCAAGATTGTCGCGCTGTTCCTCGTCGACCCTGCGACGCCGGTAGTGTCGACTGCCAACGTGCCGCCGCAGCAGCTTCACTGGGCCCAGGACGCACAGCTCGGCCAGCGCTTGCCGCCAGAGCTCACGCAGCAGATCTACAAGGACGTCGGGTGCCCGTTCGGGTGGGACGAGGCGGTCAAGTTCCGCGAGGAGCTCATGGACGAGCGGCGCGCGCTTGATGTTGTGGTTGACAAGGAGCTCAGGTCGGAGGGCTGGAGCTTTTGTGAGCACTAGCTGGGGTATAGGTGGCACGCGGATTGGCCAGATGCAGGTGTACATTTTGTGGTCGGTTTCATATCAATGCTGCATTCAGTGAGCGTCGAAGGAGTCAGCCAAGTGGATGTGGCAGGCGAGGTGATCAATCAGTAGGCGCTCTGCGGCGCGGCCCATCGCCCGTGCCTGCAATACCACATGTCATGTCAGCGGGCCCGCGCCCGGTTCCCTCTATCGTCTATCCCGGTCGACAAACACCTAGGCGTCCTCCGGGAGGTCGGGCACAGGGAAGTCCTCGAACATGTGCTCCTTCTGCGGCGAGTCAGCTGGGCAAACGCAATCCAGTTAGCAGCTGCACTCACGTAGAAGCGGTAGTGGGCCTTCTTGCCGGCGGCGTCAATCTCGGCGATCTGCTCGGGCGTGAGATCCTCGAGCGCGTCGACGTCGGCAAGCTTCTGGATGCGCTCGGCGTTGGTCGACGTCGTGACGGCCACGACGCCCTTCTGGATCGTCCACAGGAGCAGGATGGACGCGGGGTCGACGCCACGCTCCTTCGCGATGCGCTCCAGCACGACCTTGAGCGAGCCGCCGCCGCTGGGGTGGCGGAGGAGCGGCGAGAGCGGGCCGTACGACTGCGTCACGATGCCGAGCTCGGCCTGCTTGGCCAGCAGGGGCTCGAGCTGCGTGAGCAGGAACGGGTGGAACTCGAGCTCTGCCGTGTGTCAGTTGCGTCGATAACAGGCAACTCACGGTTGACGACCGGCTTGATCCGCGCGACGGCCAGAACATCGTCAATGTCCTGCGGGCGGAAGTTGGAGAAGCCAAGCGACGCGCCCTTGAGCGTGCCGTCCAGCACAAGGTCCTCGAGGTAGGTCCAGAACTCGCCGATCTTGCCCTTCTCGGGCACGTAGGGGTTGTGGATGAGCACGAGGTCGGGGATGGTCTCGAGCTTGGCGATGGACTCGACGATCGACTCGCGGACGTTGGCAGCTGTCGTGCCCTTGGCCGCGGCAGTGTTCTCCGAGACTGCGGCGGCGTTAGCAGCGGTACGGTGTCGTCGCCGCCTCGCGAGGCATGTCGCCTGTCCTGCTACCCTGCTGGCGCGCACATGACGTCGCCCACCCGTCCACCCTCAAGCAGAGTTCGCGAGGAAGGTCGTCCACCCACTCGCCCTGCTGGCGCGAGCGGTCCATGGCCCGCCCGCCCTCCCTGCTGCGCGAGCGGCACTCTGCCCGCCCACCCTCCGTGCTGGCGCTCGCGATACTGCGCCCGCCCACCCACCCCTCGGCGCGCTGCGCGCACGACAAGAAACTCACGCTTGGTCGTAATCCACACCTTCTCACGCGGGATGCCCGCCTTCTTGATGCTGCCCGCGGTCTCCGCCTCGGTCTGGTACAGCTGCGCCGTGTCGATGTGGAGGATGCCGTCCTTGAGCGCGATGGCGCCGGCGTCGACGGCCTTCTGGCCCGAGGACGCGAGGCCGCTGGTGCCGTTGCCCCATCCGATGGCGGGGACCTTCTTGCCGTCCGAGAGGGTGATTGTGCGGGGCATTGTGGGTGTGGGTGAGGATAAGATGGGATGGGAGTGAGGTTGGGATGAGTGCAAGTTATAGATTGATGGAGGTGGAATGGCGTCATGGAGGGCGAACGAAGTGTGGTCGGCAATTTCAAACGTCGCGCCGTCCACCCACCGCACCGTGGTATCAGTCAGCAATCTACAACGACGTTCACGAGACGCGCGACCTTCACACGACATGCACCACACACTGCACGACCGCACAATCAGTCAGCAGCGACGGCCGCTTGCTTCGACACGGCGTGCAGCCTCTTACCACCACCGCACAATCCGTCAGCAACGACAGCGGCTTCAACGTCAGGTGCCACCTTCACGACCGCACAATCCGTCAGCAACAACGACGGCGTTGTTTGCGTCAAGCAAGCACCGGGGAGCCAGCCCGCTCGGAGCCAGCAGCCGACCCATCTCTGAACGCATCTTGACAAGCTGCAAATGCAACAGATGGGCACTGACTGTCGCTGCGACCCCAGCTCGGTGAATGCTCCGAGCGGAAGTCATGCCGCTCGGCTCGCCCTGATCGCGCGCTACACGCGTACACGCGCGGCTGCTCGGGACAAGGTACAACTCGCTCCGAGACGAGTCGAACACTAACGTCTCTCCGCCCATATGATGCATGCGGCATGCAGAACGTCGTCGGCAGCGCGCTGCACTCCGCACAGAACATACACCCCGCGGACTAGAGTCACTCCGCATCAGTTCAGCCTAAAACGGACATGGAGATTCCTCTCCGTCTCCGCGCCCGCCAAGCCTCTGTGGCTCCAACCCACCCTTGATGCCTTGATGCCTCGATGCTCTTGCTCTCGCAAAGTTGCTCCTATCTGCGACTCGGAGTAGTTCCAGTTCTTCCATCTCCGCGCATATCAGTCAGGTCTGTCTCACGCGCTCGCGCACCGTTGCTAGTTACTCATCCCCGAGCCGAACCCGGATCCGGCGGGGAGCCCGAGTGCCGCGCCGACACGTCTACTAAAGCTTTTCTGCTCGTCTCCAGACGCTTTCTCACTGACTCTCACCCTCCTGACCACACCACACGCCACGCCATGACCGGCCCACCAGCTGGTCCAGACGGCATCACGCCGGAAGTCGGCCCAGTCGTCCCCGACTACACCTACAACCTCGAGCACACGCTCTCGCGCACGCTGTCGCCGACCATCTCGGGTGCGTTCTCCCACCACCCGAAGGAGCCCAAGCCCGAGCAGGCTGCAATCGCCGTCGCCGCCCCGCCCGCCGACAAGGGACCGTGGGGATGGCGATGGCGCTCAGCAGACTGGTTCATCACCGCCGTCGTGGCATGGAGCATTGCCAGCGACAACATCAGCTATGTGAGTCACCCGGTGGCCCGTGTCCAGCCGCTTACCTCCCAGGCAATCATCGTCCCCGTCATCCCGTTCCACCTTGAGAAGCTCGGCTATGACAACTTGTCCTCGCGTACCGGCTACCTCCTCTTCGCGTACTCTGGCGGTATTCTCCTGGCGACGTTCCCTGTGGCCTACTTCTTCCACCGGTACCGCTGGCGCCGCGGGCCGCTCATCGTCGCCGTGTTCATCATGGAGGCGAGCTTCATCATGTTTATGCTCGGCAATCACTACGTCGCAATGATCTGTGGGCGAATTCTGCAGGGCATGTGCTCGTGTGTGGTGTGGACAGTCGGCATGGCGCTCATCACTGAAAATATCGACGAGAAGAACCTCGGCAAGCACATTGGCATCGCGTTGACGGGCTTCACGCTCGGCACGACTATCGGCCCCCCCGTCGGCGGTGCGCTTTACAAGCGTCTGGGCTGGAACGCGCCGTTCATCTTCTGCATTGTCATCAACGCCGTGGACCTGGGCGTGCGACTCCTCGTGCTGGAGAAGCGCCTCATGCACAACTGGCACCCGACCGAGAAGGCGCGCCTCGAGGTCATCGCGGCTGCCGAGGCCGCAGCCGAGACGCAGACCACCGACACGGCTGTTGCTGTCGTCGACAGCCCCGCCAAGACCGGATCCAGCTCTGCCGCTGTCCCGGAGCAGGCGCTTACGCCCGCCACGCCCTCTCGACCGGCCACTCCCGTTCCTCCCGCCGAGGAGAAGCACCTCTCGCCCTTCGGCGTCATTGTCGCCCTCCTCTCCATCCCGCGCGGTATGGCAGCCCTCGGCATCGCCTTCATTTTCGGACTCATGTACGGCGCCATGGACGCGTCCCTGGCGCTGCACGTGAACGACACGTGGGGCAAGGACTCTGAAACGGTCGGCTTCATGTTCCTCGCGCGTGGCGCGCCCGAGTTCTTCATTGGCCCAGTCGCCGGATGGGTCGCGGACCGCTTCGGGCCCGAGTGGCTCATCCTCCCTGCCATTCTCATCAACCTGCCGTGGCTCCCGCTGCTGACGCTGCGGAAAAGCATCGTTGGCTTCTTTATCGTGTTTGCGTGCACAGGTAAGTGCGGCATTAAACTGTCCAGGGACACCACCGCTCACACCACACAGGCTTCACCGAAAACGCGATCAACATCGGCGCGAGCATCGAGCTGGCTATCGTGTCCAAGATGCGCGAGGGCATCGGCTCGATCCACCAGTTTGCGGCGCTCAACCTCGCGTTCAGCGTGTCCCTCGCCGTCGGGTCCGTCATCGGCGGCCAGATCTACGACCACGTCAAGCCCAAGGGCTGGGACGTCATCTGCTGGATGTCGTTTGGCGGCAGCATCCTGCTTGTTGTCCCGCCGCTATTCTGGGCCGGCGACCGGCCAATCGGCCGTCGGTGGCGCCGAAGGCATGCCGAGGCCCAAGCCGAGTCTGCGTCGCCGACGGTCGTCGAGAAGTAGGGGCGGGCGGCAGGGAAGAGGCATCGGGCGGGGCCGTGCGGCCTGCGGCCAAGAGTAGGGCCGAGGCCGATCCCACGGTTACACCATTCATTCACACATAGACACTGTAGACTGTACAACAAGGGCACACCACTCGCACGTATCAAGCGACACATCATGTACTGAATCTTGACCCACTGCACGCCTTCCACCCGCCCGCCCGTCCAATCACACGGCGCACGTGGACCGAATGTGCGTATCCGCAGGCAGAAGTTGCGGTTCATGCCCAGCCGACGCCTGAGCGTGCCGACACCCGCATCCTGTTCCTATCCGCAGCGCATGGCGTACCCGGTGAATGAGCCCCCGTGGGCGGAGCGCTCGGCCGACAACCCTGCCGATCCCGCCATGCCACCGTATCAGATTATCCGCTCACGTCTCGGCCTACGCTCAAACGAGCTGGATCTGGATGCGGATGGCTTGGCAACATGGCGGATTGCGTAGGGCTACATGCGCGGGGGTGGACGCCTGCGTCGTCCGGGGGTGGACGGACTTTGGGGTCTCAGCGACAACCTGCGCTGTTGGCGGCGTGTGGGACGCTGTCTGTGGAGCGCGCTTGACACCGGTCGCTGCGCACGGCCACGTGATGGCGAGCAAAGGTGTCACCGGTGACTGTGGCCTCGCGACGAGTGGAGCTGCGCGTCGCTACAGGGGGGCCTGCGGAGTGGAATAGTGGGGGCACTGAGGGTTGGATGTTTCCATCTGCGCAGCCGACGTTGGATGTTTCCACTGTCCTGGTTCTCGTTGGCACACTGCCCGCACGCCTCCCAGCCACCGCCTAGCGCACAAGATCTCGCAGCGCTCCCTAGCATCAAAGTCCAGACCGGGCGCCTTGGCAAGCTGTATTCGGCTCGTTTCGCTGGGCGTGGTGGAGCCCTCCGGGTGTGTTTGCCACGGTAATCGGCCGAGCCGGAGCACGAGCGAGTCACGAGAGGGCAGTTGCGTCGGGAGTCGATGCGTCGCCCGTCACTGGCGCCCGGGTATGGTGTCATCTGCCGTGTCATCTGGCCCGTGTATCAGATAACGCGAGCGCAGACTGCGCTCTGGTGCTGCTGCCCTGTGCCGCCAGCTTGGTGCTGTTGAAAATAGTACGGTGGCAGGCACATGCCCTGCACCCCTTGGCACTCGGAGTGTCGGCCGACCGCAGAGTTGGAGTTTACCTCCAACTCTAACGCTCAACATTGCAGCGAATACGTGCCTGCCCATATCGGGGGCACTGCAGTGGGTTCTGGGGGGCGGTATGCCGGTGCGCTACTGTCTTGTCAGTTTTTTGACTGTCGCCAGCGGGCGAAAGGTGGTGTTGTGTCGGCCGGCGGCGCCGGTGTGCACCCCGATGTACAGTATATAGAGGCGATAGCTATCCCAGCCGGCACCCCCCAAGAACGAACGACGGGATGCGGTTCGCGACAACACTCCCCCTCGCCCTTGCGGCGCTGCTGCCGCTCGCGCTCGCCGGCGAAAAGGTCGTCGACGTCCGGCACCGCCCGACATGGTGCTTCTCGAGCTGCGACGACACGCTCTCGCCCATCCACTTCACCGACAAGAACGACTCGCTGGGCTACTACCAGTCCAAGCTCGCGTCGCCGATGTACGTCGCGTCCGTCGTCGGGTGCATGGAGACGTACTGCGCCCCCAACGCACTCAAGGGGTGGGACTATGTGCTCAGCTACGCGAAAGAGCAGGGCGTCGAGGCACCCTCCTACGCCTCGATCGTCAAGAAGCTCCCCCCGCTCTCCAGCATCCCTGTCATTGACACCGAGGTCGTCATGAAGAACGAGACCAACTTGTTCGACCACCCCGTTCTGCCCAACCAGCAAAACTTTTTACACGGAAGGGACACCGAGGTGCGTGCGTTGTGCCCATGGCTGTGGCGCGTGTGGCGGCGGGTGGTGGCATTGGCCTTATCTCCGCCATTCCTGACCCAAACCTTCCTTCTTTGACCCGTTCGTCCCAAGCTTACACACACGCAGTGGACCTGGGACGACCAAATGATCATGCACCACGCCTTCGGCTGGGCCATGTACCTCCTCCTCGGCCTCATGCTCATCGTCGGCATCGCCAACCGCCTGCTCACGGTGTACGTCGCGCGCTCGCACCGCAACGCCGTCGACGCCGAGGCCGCCGGAGCGAGCGGCGTCAAGGCCACAGGCCTGACCCGCGCTTACACCTGGTACCGCGGCAACGTGACCACCCCTGCGCTGCTCGGTTACAGGCATCTCCAGCCGTGGGGCTGGATCTCGATCCCGACGAGGTTGCAGGCCATTGCCGTGAGTGCCACTCTTCCGGCCCGACTCACACCCCTTCCCAGATCTTCATCTACGTCGCGCTCAACTTCATCTTTACCTTCGTCGGCTACCACGTCTTCCCCGAGAACATGTACTGGTCTGCTACTTCGATCCAGCTGTGGCGCTATGTCGCGGACCGCACAGGCATCATGGCCTTCTACAACCTGCCGCTCCTGTGGATCCTCGCCGGCCGTAACGACGTGCTCATCTGGCTCACAGGATGGACATACCGTACGTCCACTTCCGTTGGGCAGTTACTCATTCCTCCCAGAATCGTGCAACATCTTCCACCGTTGGGCAGCCCGCGTCGCCGTCGTCCAGGCCATCATCCACTCTGCGTAAGCTTTCCTCCAGCTCACCAGCTGACCCCAGCGCGTACACCTGGCTTGAGAAAGAGGAGCCCTACTCGGAGCTTTGGGCGGAGCAGTACTGGCGCATGGGCGTCTTTGCTACCGTTGCCATGACCATCCTCCTCCCTCTGTCGCTCAAGCCCATCCGCGAGAAGGTGTACGAGGTCTTCCTCATCCTCCACATCTGCTTGGCTGTTGTCGTCCTCGTCATGCTCTGGTACCACGTTAAGATCTTTGACGGATCGTACAACCCCTGGCTATATGCCTGCATCGGTCTTTGGGTAAGTGCATAACACGGCCGCCCCCGTGTCTCCGCGCTCACACCCACTCCAGTCGTTCGACCGCCTTCTCCGCATCGTCCGCATTGTCGTGCTCTCGTTCCGCACCGTGTCGGGCCAGAACACCGTCGCGACCATGACCGGCGGCTCCGAGGGCCTGATTCGCATGAGCATTAACTCGTCAGTCCGCATCAATCCCAAGGCGGGAAGCTACTACTTCCTGTACTCGCCGCGCTCGATCAAGCCGTGGGAGAACCACCCGTTCACCCTTGCCTCGTGGGACCAGACCGAGGCCGGCACCATCCTCCACTTCCTCTTCGCGCCGCAGGCCGGCTGGACCCGGAGCATGCAGAAGCGCATCGCCAAGGTCAGCGACGGCGTCGCACCCTCGACCTCGATGCGCGTGCTCCTCGAGGGTCCATACGGCCACGACCACCCCGTCACCTCGTACGAGAACATCCTGCTCGTCGCCGGCGGCTCGGGCATCACCGCGCTCCTGCCGTACGTGTTTGCCCTCCAGAACGAGCCCGCGCCCCGCCACGCCCGCCACGTCACTGTCGTCTGGGTTGTCCGTAACGCCAACTACGCTGCCGACGTGCTTGCGAAGGAGCTGGCGCCCAAGTTCACACAGGGCATCGACATCCAGGTACACGTCTCCCGCGAGGAGGGCGCCACGGCCTCCGACGTTATCGACAGACTGCCGGGCGACGTCGCCGCCGAGGTGGAGAGCGACGACGGCTCGAGCCCGCAGGAGAGCCCGGTCAACGAGAAGCCCGTCGGCGGCGCGGGCAAGGAGCACGACGACAGCGACAGCGACGGTGAGGGCCACCTGCGCATCCGCTCTGGACGGCCTGAGATGGACACGCTCGTCGGCCGCGGCGTGTCGCAGCTCATCGGCGCCGAGCGCCTCGCGGTCCTCGGCTGCGGACCCGCCGGCATGATGGACGACTTGCGGCGCGCCGTGTCCACCAGGTACGGCACCGGTGAAGGGCAGGTCAGCGGGTCGACGATCGAGTACTTTGAGGAGGCGTTCATGTGGTAAACAAAAGTGCGCATTAGCACATAGATACTGGGATTGATAGCATATAGTAGGGGAGTGGCGCGGAGATGCAAAGCAAGCTTGATATTGTTGCTGTGTTGTTGTTGTTGTTGTTGTTGTTGTTGTTGTTGTTGCGCGTCACGCCGCATACCTCGCCCCGACTCTCTCTATCGCCAGTGCCTTGCCTCGTCCTGTCCCTCGCGCATATCAAGCTCAAGCTACAGTATGTTAACCCAGCGTGTTAGAGTTGACGGTATGCCCCTTGCCGGCCGCAGAGCGGTCAACAACGCATACAGAGATTTGCGGACATTAGATCGGAACGACGAGACCACCACCAGGCCACCACCGCACCCAGCGTAAGGGAGACTGCACCCTGAGCCACCCAGGACATTACAATTGGGGGCCATGGGCCTAAACTCTACTCGACCGACGCGTTCTGGAAGACCATTGTAGCTGTCAACTTTGGCTTTCGCATCTCGCTTCTTGTGCAGCCGAGGCTATATGCAGCGACGCAGACGGGAGACACAGTGTGGGGGTGCTGTCAGCCGACGAGATGTCTCGAAGTTAGTTTCCCCCGCTGCGCGACCGCACTGCCCAGGCAGGCTGCCGTGCGCGTGTGCACGTCCAGAGTCACGGCTGGCGGACGCCACCAGCGCCATTGCCCGAGGGTCAGCTGCAAGCAGTCAGTTGCTGGTCGTCTTTGTGGTGGCTGATGCGGGCAGATTTCTGTCCTGAATATGTGGCGTTGGCCTCCCATCCTGAGAGGCGTAACAGGATACCGAGCTGCACACGGCCAACACGGCCAACACGGCCAACGGCAGCAGCACAAGCATGCATAGGGACGTCCGCCTTACGCCTCTCCGCCAGGTCTCGGCGCGCATTCACGTCGGAGGCAAGGAGTGCTGCTGCACAGCAAGTGCGCTGGTACACACTGGGCGGTGGTTGGGTTTTGCCCCCGGCCGGCCAGTGACGGCAGCGGGCAGCCAGACTTTGCTGATCTCCTCGATCGCGTCCGCGTCGTCGTCGTCGTCCGGCGTCTTCACACACTCCGCCATCGCCGTCGTCGTTGTGCCCATCACCCACACTCACACCCACACACTAGTCCCTCGCCATGAGGTTCGCGACCCTCCGGCCGCGACAATGGCGGTGGCTGCTCTTCTGCGTCGTCCTCATATCGCTCGTCGTCGTCGCCCTCCAGCGCCAGGTGGGTACAGTGGGCAGACCCAGCCAGCCTCGTAGACGGCCACTGACGCCGCCCAGGATATCATCGATCCCTCGCGGGGCGGCTACGACGCCGACGCCAGCGTTCACCATGACATCGAGCTGGCAGACTACGACAACCAGTTCATGGACGACCACCGGCCCGTGCTGCCTAGCGCGCAGGGCCGCGTCCTCATCACCGGCGGCGGAGGCATGATCGGTGAGTGCGGCCTGGGCGCGTGATCCGAAGACATGGCGACGCAACGACGCGACTCACACAACCCCAGGCAAGCAGATCATTCGCCGGCTCCTCTCGGCCGGCACCCCCGTCACAGTCTACGACCTCATCTTCCACCCCGACGAGCTCAAGGCCATCAAGCGCGACTACCCCAAGACGGACCTGCGGCATGTCAAGGGCGATATCCGGGACCGTGCCAAGCTGCGCACGGCCATGACAAAGGACGTCGTCGGCGTGATCCACCTCGCGGCCGTGAGCCGCGTGCTCTGGTGTCTCGAGAACGAGCGCGACTGCACCGACGTCAACGTGCGCGGGACCCAGATCGTGCTGGAAGAGTTTAAGGGCAGCTGGTTTATCCAGGCCAGCTCGCGTGAGGTGAGTGCCGCAGCTGTGGTACCTGCATAAGTTCACCCAGCCCCCAGGTGTACGGCAAGGCCGACAACTACCCCGTTCCCGAGGACACGCCGCACCAGGCCGCCAACGTGTACGGCCAGTCCAAGGCCGACGCCGAGGTGGTCATTACACGCCACCTTGCCGGAATTGCGGAGCGCGCGTCGGCCGTCTCGCCCCAGCGGCCCCTCGACGTGATCATGCTCCGCCTGTCCAACGTCTACGGCAGCAACTTTGACCACCGTCAGCGGCTGATCCCTGCCATCATGACGCAGGCGCTCGCACACCGTACTATCCAGATCGTCGGCGGTGACCAGGACGTAGGTGTGGTAGCTAGGCATGCCGCTGACAACCAGCTCGACATGGTCAACATCCAGGACGTGGTCAACGCGTTCGGGCTGGCCGTCAACCGGCTCGAGGGGCGCCGCAAGTCCAAGGACCACAGGGCGTCGCAGGCCGAGGTCTTCAACATCGGCACGAGCAACTCGACGTCGGCCATCAAGCTCATCCGCAAGATCCTGCATCTCACCAACTCGTCATCCCCGATCCAGACGCTTCCGGGCGACAACCGCTTCCCGGACAAGTACGTCGGAAGCACGGAGCGCGCACGCGAGGTGCTGGGCTACCAGGCCCAGGTGAGCATCGACCAGGGCCTGCACAGGCTCGCGATCGCCTACCTCACCGATACGGCCGACTACCTGTATCACAAGATCGGTGCCGACTGCAGGCCCCCGCGCACCTTCAGTCTCAAGGACCTGCTCAGCCTCGACGGGTGCACCGGCACGGTCGCGGGCGACTTTGGTGGCGAGCCGCGCTACGCCTTCCTGCGCGAGGCGAACCGCTTCGACCCCAACCAGCAGAATAATCTCGACGACCCGCCAAAGTACGAGTGGGTCGACTCGGACATGCCGACGGCATGGGAGTTTGAGATCAAGAAGTTTGGCAAGAAGCAGGCGAGCGTCATGCTCAAGGGCACGGCACGCAACACGGGCAAGGAGTGGTACTTTGAAGTCCCGGACGGTGGTCACACAACCACCAAGGAGTTCCTCGCCCAAGTCGACGACGAGACGGGGTACGTGCACCTCACCACGGCGTCTGGCGCGCCGGTCGTGACCCTCAACAACGGCTTTGACCCGCTCCGCCGAGCGCTCGACCCGGCGTCGACCAATACGTTCCGGTTCACGCCGTTCTGCTGCCCGAACAAGGAGCCGGGGTGGCCTGGGTTCCGGGAGGACCCGCTCGCGGCCGCGATTCTCGACGAGCGCACGTCCAACAAGCGCGCGTTCGACGCGTCACAGCCGAAGCGCATGTGCCAGCGGCTGCGGGAGGCGCAGGCGGTCGCGCGCGCGCGCCTCGACCTGCTCATGACGTACCCCAAGCCCATCGACATTCCCGAGGCGCCGATGCCGACGGGCGCGCCGCACGACTGGCGCATGCGCGGACGCGACGTCTGCACCAACCTGTGCGACCACCCGACCGTGTGCCTCGACACTGGCGACTGCGCGTGCGGGCAGGCGTCGTGCGTGCCGCGCCTGCGCTTCCCGTTCGCGCCGTTCGCCAACACGCCCGACCTGTCGTACCAGCCGCACTTGACGGTCAACTGGGAAAAGATCGAGACCAAGAACCCAGGCGCGCTCGTCGCCCAGGTAGAGCGCTCGTCGTGGCAGAACGTACTCCGCCCCGGCGCGCGCCGCTGGCTCAGCCGCAACCCCGACTGGTGGCCCATCAACGTGACGGCGCTGCCAGACGAGGCGCAGAAAGACCGCAACGACAACCCCGACCACTATGACCGCCTGCAGACCGAGTCGCACGGATGCTACTCGGCCGACAGTGTCATGGAGCGCGGAGCCAAGGCGCTGAGCAAGCCCGTCGAGGCTGACGGACGGACGCTCGTGTTCCTCCCCCACTGGGAGTACACACTTAGGGTGAGTTGAAGCGGCAAGTGGCAACGCTGACCTTGCAGTTCCCTCCCGTCGTCGAGTGGGCGAACAATGCGCTCGAGCACAATATTCCCAAGCCGTTTGACACGTCGCGCATGATCGTGCCGTTCACGTTCGACTGGGGACGCTGCAACACGATCCTGCACCACCTGTACCACATCCGTCTGCACAGCTCGCCCAACGAGGCGCTCATCCGCGCGTCGTCGTGGCAGCCGATGGGCGACCTCAACAGCCCGTGCTACTTTATGGACCAGGACGTTGTCATCCCCGCGCGCACGTGTCTGCAGGACAAGCTGCGCGAGCGGTTCGGCAAGATCTCGTCTGTGACGCCCAGCCGCCTGCGGTCCGTCCTGACGACGTTCAAGGGCTCGCCCAACGGCGCGGGCACGAGCGTGCGCCAGAAGCTCCAGTGCGACCGGCCGTACAAGAAGATCCGGGGCAACCTCGAGGGCGGCAACGACCTCGACGTCTTCTGGGGCCGCATGAAGCTGTACCGTGATGGGTCCGAGGCGGATTACATGGACACGATCGGCGACACGGTCTTCTGTCCGCTGCCGCGCGGCACGACGGGCTGGGCGACGCGTACGATCGATGTTATCTATGCGTGAGTGGCGGTGACGACGAGTTGTCTGGCTGGCTGGCATGACTGACTGACGCTTCTCCAGTGGCTGCATCCCTGTCCTCATCGGCGACCAGACGCAGCACCCCTTCTGGGACATGCTTGACTGGGCAAAGTTCTCGATCCAGATCAACGACATCGACATCGACCACTTTGAGACCATCCTGCTGTCGTACACGTGGGAGGACATCCAGCGGATGCAGGCCAACCTGATGCTGGTGCGCGACGCGTTCCTGTACCCTGCCGAGGGCAAGCTGCACGAGAACCTCGACCAGAACCTGCGCGGGCCGTTCTACTACGCCATGCACAACGCCGCGCTGCTGCAGCAGACCAAGTACCCGACTGTATAAGAGGTGGTGATAGATTGTAACTCTATGTATTGGTGTGATGGGCAGGGGGGTGGGAACGCCGTCGGGCATGGTGGTGTCGCCGTGGGCGGCGGCATGGGCTGGCTCGATTGCTTGTCCGGAGGCCGCCTGCCCATTGTGTCGTACCACGTCTCGGGCTCCGAGGTCCGCGCGACGGTGTTTGAGCGCACACTGCGTACACTGCACGCTGCCCGACGGCGCCGACAATTCATTCAGCTTCGTTTACTCGCAGGCCGCAGGCCAACGGAAGTGGCACGTGTCCTGACGTCAAAGCTTGGAGCTGCCGACGGTCACCAGCAGCCCAGCACACTGGCGTGCGGCCTTGCATCCTTTGAGGCCGGCGTGCAGACACGGAGCGTGGTATAAAGAGTGTCGTGGGAGAGGGCTTGTCAGTAAGACGATATCGACGGCGACGACACGACCACGGGCCAGAACTTCCACCCGCGCTCCAACCTCCCATCCACGCCACCCACGCCCCACCCCATCACAATGGTCACCCGCACGCCCCACACAGCCATCACCCCGCAGGAGGCCGCCGACCGCCTGGCCATCCGCGAGCTGTTCGACGCGTACGCGCACTGCGCGGACCGGCGCGACGCGGCGGGCCAGCAGGCGCTCTTCACCGCGGGCACCAAGTTCGCGGTGTACATGTCCGGGCCGGGCAGCGAGCCGTCGTACGTCCTCACGGGGCGGGAGAGCCTCGCGCCTGTGTTCGCCGACCTGAACAAGTACGACGCAACCACGCACTTCAACGGGCAGCAGAGCGTCACGTTTGAGAGCGACTCGCGCGCGACAGGGGAAAGCTACACGATCGCACACCATCTGTACGCCGAGAACGGGGTGCGAAAGATCATGGTCGCGAGCTTGAGGTACCTCGACGTGTTTGAGAAGGTCGACGGGCTGTGGTTTTTCGCCGAGCGCGAGCTCGTGCTCGACTGGGCCGAGGTGCGCGACTGTGCTGCGGAGTAGAGTGGATGTATTTGGTTTGCATGCGTCGCGGGCTCGTCCGAGGGGGTGCGTTCTTTGTCTGTCGCGCTCGCTGCGTGCTGGGCAGCCAAGCAGGCAAGTAGAACGTGGCGTGGCTGTTGCCGGCGTATCTGGACGATGGAGCCGCACGATGTCCCTCCCTCGCGTTTCCCGAGTTCCACAGACAAGTGTTGAGCATGTCGAGATGGCTTCCGCGTCCCGTCTTCGCTTGCAGACTGAATCACTGTTGCGCCTCGTCTCCGAAGCTCGCTTGCCGGTATCGCCGCCTACGTTACGCAGGCAAGACGAAGGAGTGCCGCACCGGCTGATTTCGGCCTTGTCCCCGAGGCGTTGCGATAGGTGAGCGCGGTGGTCAGTGACGAGAAGCCGTTGGCAGTCAGCGCAGAGACCTCACGACCGCATCTTCGCCTGTATCAGGCCCATGTATGCCTCGTTGGCCTATGTCAGTGGGTAGAGTGTAGAAGGACAAAACGGGAGTTCATTGTCATGGGTGGGAGGTGTTGGGCGCAAAGCCGAACTTGCTACGCCGGTTAAGTTAACCGACCACGTAGCTCGCTCTCCACTCTCAACTTTACTCCATCCACCACAATGCCCTCCAACGCAAACACCACGGCCGCCGCGCGCCTGTCCACTGTCGCGGGCCACATATCCGCGGCCCCGGGCACCGGCGGCGGCAGCAGCGGCAGCGCCGCGCGCCAGATCAACCACATCACCGTGTTCGGCGCCGGGCTCATGGGCGGCGGCATCGCCCAGGTCGCCGCGCAGGCGGGGATCAAGGTCACGCTGACGGACGTGAACGAGGCGGCGCTGAAGTGGGTTGTTGCGGGGGTGTGCGTGATATGGCACATACTGACACCTCAGGCGGGGCGTCGACGCCATCGCGGCCAGCGTCGCGCGCGTCGGCAAGAAGAAGTCGCCGGACAATGTCGAGGGCTTCGTGCAGAAGGTGCTGGGCAACATCAAGACGACTGTCGACCCGTGAGTAGGGTAACGGTGGGCTGTGCCGTGTCGCTAATTCCTGCGCCAGCACCGAGGCCGTCAAGGACGCCGACCTCGTCGTCGAGGCCGTCATCGAGAACCTCAAGCTCAAGCAGGACCTGTTTGCCAAGCTCGACAAGGTTGCCAAGTACGTGCTGTCTTGTTACTAAGCTGACCGACGCCAGGCCCTCGGCCATCTTCGCGACCAACACGTCGAGTCTGCTCGTCGGCGATGTGGGCGCTACGCTGCCCGAGGCGCGTCAGAAGCTGTTCGCTGGCTTGCACTTCTTCAGCCGTGAGTGTTGCGTCGGGCTGTGCCACCGCGTCGCCGAGCGGCACTGGTGTGACTGCGCGCGATCTCACGTCCACCCCGCTCACGCTGTCCAGCCGTCCCCGTCATGAAGCTCGTCGAGGTCATCCGCGGCCCCAAGACGGAAGACTCGGTCATCGACGCCCTCCTCGCGCTCTCCAAGCGCATCGGCAAGGTGGCCGTCCGCGCGCCCGACAAGCCGGGCTTCATTGTCAACCGCCTGCTCATCCCCTACAAGCGTACGCTGCGTGCTGTAGACATCACTGACGCACAGTCGAGGCTGCGCGCATGCTCGAGCGCGGCGACGCCACGGTCGAGGACATTGACATTGCCATGAAGCTCGGCGCGGGATACCCCATGGGCGTGGGTGTCGCTGACTTTGCTGTTGCTGACCCGCGCAGCCCTTCGAGCTCTTCGACATGGTCGGCCTCGACATCACAAAGTTCGTGTCCGAGGGCTGGAGGGAGTACGCCGAGCGCGGCCTCATCCCCAAGGACCTGGTGGCGCCGAGCCCGCTCATCGAGAAGATGGTCGCGGACGGCAAGCTCGGCCGCAAGGCCGGCAAGGGCTTCTACGACGTAAGTGGAGTGTGGTGGGGCGGGTGAGCTGACACCCTACTAGTACTCGAAGGGAAAGAAGTAGGCGGCGTTGTCAAGTCGCAGCAGTGTCGCAGTTCGTTCACCGCAGTTCAATTTGCATGTCATGTATTGTCTTGGTCCAGTTTGTGGGGCAGCGGGCGCCGGTGCTCGGCGTTGCGGGGTAAAGCACGCGTAAAGCAAGCACACTAAGGGTCGCCCAGGCGACGGGGGTGATCCGAGGCCGTGGAGAGCAAGGGGAAACGAACGCGTGCAGTGTGTGATTGCGCCGGGTGCGACACGTCGGCGTTCCTCTTGCCATGGCCGACCGAGGGCGGGGATTGTGGGCTACACGTCTCAGATCCCGCTTCACGACGCGTCTGGCGTGGTCAACGGCGCGTGCAGAGATCGATTGGCGCTAGTTAATCAGCAACCCCAGGTCCAGATGTGACACCTCGCTGCCCGGGCGGCGCGGCCTCCCCGAGAAGTATAGCCAACGCGAAGCTCCAACTCGCGGTTGCGGCGGCGAACTATGCACAGGTCGACCCGGCTGGAACGCGCGCGCTGAGGCCGACGCCGAGTGGCCAAGCGACAGACAGCGAGCGCCAAGCGACGTTGCCGCACCGCCCAACCCACGGACGCCAAGGGTACCAACATAACCACGGCAGTCGATGCTGCGGGCAACATGAGGTGGCGCGTGCATGGTTGCCGATGCGCGCGCAATGGACGGGCGGAGTTCGCCATGTGCGATGGGCGAGAAGAACAAGCAGCCTAACAGCCCCGGCAAGATGAAGAAGCTGCTGCCGAGGCAGGCGGCACAGAAGACGACTGACAGACGCACTGACGCTCACAGCGGCGTGCAAAGCTGACGCCGCGCGGGGTCCCGACTACCACGCACAAGCACAGATACAACGCTCCCACGCACAGATGCAGCGCCGTCCGTGAGCTCACCGGGCGCCGGCGGCGCACGGCGCAGTGTGGAGGCTACTGCCGATGATGCCGGCGGGGGGCGGGGGTGGGCGCCTGCTGCGTCGGGGTGATTAGACGCGAGGTTGAGGCTCATCCCGAGCGCTGCACTGCGGTGCGCGGCGCAGCGCGCACCGCCCAGCATCCATGGTCGATCCATGCACATGCACATGGCTGCCCACGCGCGCGCGGGTGAAGATCAGCGGCGGCGGCGGCATGCTCCGAGCGCGGGTGTGGTGGCGCCGAGGCGGCGGCGGCGGCGCGGCGGGCGGCGGGGGGCGTGATGAGGGTGGCATGAATGCGGTTCCCACCGTTCTACCTGCCAAGACATCGGACCTGCTGCAGTGGAGCGGAGCGGACGCGGAACGGGTGGGCGCGGCGGAGCGAGCAGGAACGGCAGCAGCAGCAGCAGCAGCAGCAGCAGCAGCAGCAGCAGCAGCAGCAGCAGCAGCGCCGGCGCTCGCTCGCTGTCGTCACAAGCACGCCGGAACCGAACAGCGCGTTGTGCGGCGCGTGCATGAGGTAAACACCAACGACAGGCTGCTGCGCGCCGTGTGTCGCACAAACCCCGCCAACCCCGCGCTTGCGGCAACAGCGAGGCGACGTGGCCGGGGCGCGCGGGGCTCTGCGGCAGCGGCCGGCGTGGGTGGGCGACGCGGGCGGCGTACGCGGGTGCAGCAAATGAATGCAAAGGCTGGGCAGGTCGACAGCACCTCCCTCCTGTCGCTCGTCGCGATCGAACCATGTTTTGCTGACAGGGCCGGAAGGGGCCGGTTGCTGCCGAGCTCGTGACGCCGCCGAGCCTTGCTTGACATGGAAGATGGATGCTGGGTGCTCACTCGCTCGCTACCAGCGCTCTGCGCTGCGAGTTCCAACTGTATCGCGACGCCGGGACGACGCCGCTTCGGTCGCTGCAACAGCACGCACTACTGGGCGTATTTCTCACGCACAGTGCTCTATATCCCACTGCTGTGCGCTCAATTGCGCGATCAATGTCTGTAGTGCCCGACTAGCACCCAAGATAGTTTGCGCTGACTGTCGCTTGCCGGAATAGCGGCTCTTGCACGCCAAGTGACTGACTCGGGGCCCAAGGCACCACGCCGGCGCCCTTGGGTCCCGGAGCCAAGACATGGCCAACGTGGTGGACGTGTGGTTGCTGCATGCAAATGCAGCTGCATATGCCGAGCGTTCAGCCTGAAGATGATGCACGTCCCTGCACCTCCCCCGACTTCTCCGGGGGTCCCGGGGTGGCGTCTGGGGCCGGCAGGTGCAGACATTATGCAAGCGATCGCGCGGTGGGTAGGGTTTGGCGCGTGCCTTGCTCCCTCTCGCAGCAGGCATGTTTGCTCCTGCTGAAGATTTTCTTCTTCTTTTTTCTGGTCGAGCATGTGTGTGCCAGTCTTGGCGGGAGTCGTGCGCGCGCGTGTGCATGACGAGGGTTGGGGGGGAGGTGGGGGAGTGTTGTTGCAGCTTTGCAGCCTGCCTCGTTCGCACCGCACCAGTCCCCGCCCCACAGAAACAGACAGCTTGCGCCAACGCGACTCGCTCGCGCCAGTGTTGCACCAATCGGCCCGCCTAAGATGCATCCAGTGAGCAGTAGTGGGACTGGCTGGCTGGCTGGCTGGCGCTGGCCGACTGGCCGACTGGTCTCGCTCGCCGGACAGGGAGCGCAGCAGCAGCGGAGCGCCTGCCGGCAGAGCCCCAGGGCAGCAAGGGCCACACGCACGCACCAGGGCCAAGCCAGCCGCCGCCAGGCAGCCAGGCCGAGCGACATGGCGTCGTGTGTCTCAGCCGTGGTGGCATTTCTATCCTCGGCAGGTGCAGCAGCACCGGCGTCCATCTCGGTCGGTCGCTTGCTTGTCGCGCGCCGCGCACGCAGCAAGGCCCCACTGCTCTGCCCATCATGATGCAGCCAGGCACTAAATGGGATGCGAGGCGTCCGGCGGGTGGCCAGAGGCGACGAGGAGCCTGCTGCGTCCCTGGACAGTGGCCGAGTGCCTACGTGACATGTGACATCTGCACGCGGGAGGGAGGGACGAGGGTGGTGGTGGCATGGCTGTCGGCTGCTTGCACCTCGCTGCATCCAAGCAGCTGCTTCGGATCAGACAACGCATAGGGACGGCCTCGAGGCCAAGACTGTGCATGCGCTGATCGGGTACGGGCCTTACCCGTACAAGCAGGAAAAAAGGCGCCAGGGAGGACGAGGACAAGGAGGAGCTGCCCACCGCCGAGCGACGAAGCCGGCCAGAGCAAAGCCGCCATCGACCACGACAACAAGCGCAAGCCTTGCCGCCTGCCTGCCTCGTCGCTCGTGTCGCCTTAAGAGCCCACGACACTGCTGCCTCGTCTGCCTTCTTGTCTTTTGTTTGACCCGTTGCATTGCCACTCTTTCCACTCGACCGACTCGGCACCCAGCACGCACAACTACCTCTACACTCGCTACCCCCCTCCGTCTCACACACAATGGGCTACCTCAGGAGCCTCCTCATCGCGCGTACCCTCTTCATCCTCACGGCCGGCGCCCTCGCCGTCGCTGTCACTGGTCTCTCGGGCTCTGGTGAGTAATAGTGCCGTGTGCTTGGTGCCGTGCGTAGAGGGACGCTGCGGGCTGCGGGCTCGCTACTTCGGGGCGTCTGCTCTGCTCGGGACGAGACGAGACTAGCACGCTCCCGACCCCCCCGCATGCCACCACAGACCGCTTGCCCACTGGCTCCACCACCGCCGGCGACTTGTGCTAACCGCTCCACAGCGCTCGTGCAGCTCAACCAGAAGAAGAGGTTTGCCGTGAGTGTCCCCCTCCCATGTCATGTCTTGTTCTTGGCCACCGCCGCAAATTGCGCGGCGTTGGCTTGGCTCGCGCTGCTCCGCTGCATTCGGGACGGGCGCTCGCCGTGCCTGCGGCTGCAGCCATTGTATGCAGCGTCCCGTGACGCCGCCTGCTACTGCTGGCCGTTGCCCGCAGCCGCCGCCGCTGCCCGAGACCCTCCCGTCGCTGGCGGATGCGTCGAGCTCGCCGCATGCTGCACCACCACCCGCCGCATGCGGCATCCTCGGCATCGCGTACCCGGCCAGGGCAGCTAGCTAGTCGGTCACACGATGGTCCAAACACCGCCCACCCTTGTGCACTCCCCGGCCTCCGCTAACACCCCCGCAGAAGAGCCTCGGAGCCAAGCTCCATGCCACCGACGTCGTCGGCGTGACTGGCACTTTCGCCGCCGCTGCCGGTTTCGCCGTGATCGTTGCTGTGAGTAGTTTGCGTTTTGCGCGTCCCGCCATCCATCCGCAAGCCAGCCACCCGGCACGACCTTCCTCGTCATCACCCCAAAACCATGCTTGTGGCGTACGCTACTCGATGCGTTGACGACGACGGCCCGGCTGGCGGCGTCGTTGCGCATGCTTCGGCGTCGGCCTAGGGCCTGGCTGGCCGGCTCTACTACATGACGCTTGCTACATGACACCCCCCGTTCCTAGGCACACCGCTGACCCCTCCCCAGTTCTTCTCCGAGTTCATCCTCTGGCGCGAGAAGCGCAAGCGCCAGTCCAACGCCATCCGCTACTTCAATGAGTTCCTCCTCGCCTTCTCGGCCCTTGCTCTCCTCGGCGGCTGCGCGGCCGGCACCGTCGTCGTCATGAACCACTCTGGCAAGCTCACGATGCCCGGCCTCACACAGGAGCAGATTAAGGCCATGGCCAAGAACCTCGGCCAGCGCCTCGACTACAAGGCCTACCGCTGCTACCCCGCCCTCATCTGCGCCTGGATCTGCTTCGGCTTCATCTTCATCAACCTTATTCTTGTCATTATGACCGGCCTCCACTACCGCAAGCTTGAGCGCGAGGGCATCTTGGAGGGCGACGGCACCCAGCGCGTCGTCACTGAGAAGCCCCAGAACGGCCACCACGTCGAGCACTAAGTGCTGCGCCGTGTTTGTAGCAGTCGGGTAGTATCCTACCACGTTGGCAGACAACGAGGCTCTGCTCATTCGTGTACGATAGCTATCGTGGTGTCATAATGCAACCAGCGTATGTTTGGGCGGGCGGGCAGGCGCGTGAGCGCAATGGATGAGTGTCTCGGGGCGGTGCGCTGGCTTGGGTGGGCATGGGTGTAGGCGGAGGAGGCATGGGCGCAGGCGTGGGCATCGGCGAAGGCAATAATCCCTCTCACGATCGTGTGCATGTGTATGGCATGCCGAGGCAGAGTGCGACGGCGCAGGAAACATCTGGCATGCGACGACGCTCGCCCCACCCACACCCACGTCAGCTGATAGTGATAGCGATAGCGATAGCGATAACAACGCTGATCGACATGCCAAGCGCAGCGACGCCATCTGCATGCAGGGCCGCATGCCGTTGTGCGGGGGAGATCAGCGCGTCGAGGGGCCCACGGGCGGCGCGACGCGGCGACGACGACGACAGTGGATGACGGCGACGGGGCGACGGCCGGACGGAGGTGGGCGCCGACACGTAAGCCGCGGCGGTCGGCGCCCGCGTGCCACTGTCGTCCAGCTTGGTTGCTCCCTCGCTCCTTCGGGCCCCACGAGCTGCAGGGTGTGCGCGGTGGTGGTGACTACGACGACGCGGCATGCAGGGCACGAGTATGCATGCATGCCGTGCCCCGGGAGATCTGCAGGTCGTGTGCGCCGTGTCAGCGATGGACTGTGGCGCGGCGATTGCACGCCGTGTGGCGAGGTGGTGGCGACGGGGTCATTTCGTCAGCACCCAACGCTGTCAGTACCCCCTCGCCCCCAGGCAAACTTCTACCATTTTCATCATCATGCAGATACTGCTCACAGCCTCGCCTTGGGGTCGACCATCGGCTTGCGCCCCTGGCGCTCCCACTGCGCCAGCACCATCTTCTTCACGTCGGCCTTGACGACCTTCTGGCTCGCGTTCCACGGCAGGTTGCCCTCGACGACGACGACAACGTCCGGGCGCGCGGGGTACCGCAGGCGCGGCCACGCCGTCTCGGCGACGCTGAGCGGCGTCGCGCGCGCGCCGGGCGCCAGGCTGACCGCGACGCCGATGCGCTCGCCCAGCACGTCGTCGGGCACGGCGACGGCACACGCCTCGTGCACCCTGTCGTCGAGGGCGAGGGCGCGCTCCACCTCGGCGGCAGGCACGTTCTCCCCGCCGCGGATGATGATGTCCTTTGCGCGGTCGGTGATGTGCAGGTCGCCGAAGGCGTCGACGTAGGCAATGTCGCCGGTGTCGAGCCAGCCGTCGGGCGTGAGCGACTCGGCCGTGGCCTCTGGCGCGGGGCGTCAGCACGCAAAGCAACATCCATCACAACACACTCACTGGCATTGTTAACATACTCCTTCATCACGTTCTGGCCCTTGGCGAGCAGGAGGCCGGCCGTGCCGGTAGGCAGCTCGCGCTTGGTCTCGGGGTCGACTATCTTGATCTCCGTCACGGGCATCACCTGGCCGCAGGCGAGCGGCTTGTCAATGTACTCCTGGCCCACGAACGCGACGTGGCCCGAGTTGGTCTCGGTCATGCCCCAGCCGGTTGCGCTGCGGGTCAGTGGGGGCGTAAGACGCAGTGCTCACGGGATCATGGCGGGCCACCGCTTGACCAGGTCGCGCGGAAGGCGGGTGGGCGGCTGCGCACCACCGTACGATGTGGCGGTGAGCACAAAGTCCTTGGGGAGGAGGGGCGACTGGAGCACGGCGGTGCAGATGGCGGGGACGCTGGGGGGGTCAGTGAGCCAAACAATTCCACTTGCGCCGTGGCCGCTCGCTTCGCTCGCGCCTATTCTCCCCACTCACCCGCCAATCTTGGTCACCTTCTCCTGCACCATGATGCCAATGGCGTACGCCACGCTCCAGCGGCGCAGGAACACGAGCTTGGTGCCGGTGTCAATCGCGCCAACGAGCCACGTCAGGCATCCCTGCACGTGGAAGAGGGGGATCGACAGCAGAGACACGGTGTCGGGCCGCGGGGCGGTCGCCATCGCGATGGCTTCCTCGGCCGGCAGACCCATGCGGAGCGCCATACGTGCGAGGGCTGTACGCTGTCAGCGAGGGTTAAGACGAGCCGCCATAAGACCCACGGTACACGCCCGACTGGATGACGTGGAGCGCCTGCCTGTTGGTGACGAGCACGCCCTTGGGCATGGACGTGGTGCTGCTGTCAGCCTTTGCTCGTTGCTTAGCACCCACCCCGAGGTGAAAAAGATGATGCCGTCCGACTCGGGCCCGACGACGTCCAGGCCGATGTTGGTGCCCGCGCGCACGGCGGCAACGTTCCCGGACGACGGCGTGAGTGACGAGAGCTCTGGCACGACGCGCTTGACATCAGGCAGGTGGGCGAGCGTTCCCCACGCGAAGACGTTGCTGACACCTTTCTCCTTGAGTTCTGGCAGCACGGGGGCGAGCTGCGCCGCCACCTGGTCGTCGACGAGCGTGATGAGCGGCTTTGTGAGCGCAAGGCAGTGGATCTGGGCGGCGATGTGGCTGCGGGGTCAGCTGGCGCCACGGCCAATCCCGACCCAAACCCCCACTCACAGGCCGTTGTTGAGCAGGACGGGGACGGCGCCGATGAGGTGCGTCGCGACAAACGCCACAACCCAGCTGCGTAATGTCAGCCGCCGACCGCGCCAGCCCCACCCCCACCCACCCGGTGCAGTTAGTCCCGCCGATGGCGATACGCGACCCGACGCCCGCGCCGCGGTCGACGAGTAGCGCGCCGAGCCGCACGGCAGCATCGTACACCTGCGCAAAGGTGAGGATCTCGCGCGCCTCGTACGGCTCGGGCGCGGCGATGGGCGACGACACGAGCACGTTGTTGGCGTGCTTGGCAAAGTTGGACCGCACGAACGACGGGAACGAGCGCGGCGTGTGCTTCCACACGCGCAGCGCGCGGCCGTTGATCGTCGCGTGCTCCGTCTCGAAGACGGAGCCGGGGCGCGTGAGCGCGTCGTCGCCTGGTGTGAGTGCTGGGGAGAGCAGGCTGCTGCTTACATTCCTGAACGCTGAGGAGGGCAGGCATCGTGATGGGAGGTGAGGAGAGAGTCAGTAACCGTGGGGGCACGAGCTGGGGTCTACTTGTGCTTGTGGGGTTGGGTGTATTATCTGCCAAGCTGACGAGATGAGGTGTCGGTGTTAGCCGTTGACTGCCGGCCCCCGCGCGGATTAATACCCGGCCGGGCCAATCTCGTCGCGGTCATCGTGTCACCAGCCACGGAATAACGGGGGTGGGGGTGGGGGAGGTACTTACACGAGGCGAGGTCGAGGACGAGGGTGTACGACGTGTACGCTGCGCGCTGGCTCGGGGGTGCCTCCCCGCCCCCGGTCGGTCGAGCGGCACGGGAGACCACCGAGCGAGTCTCGCGCTAGCCGAGGGGACACCGACCCCACCGACTGATGCCGACGCAGGCAGGGATTGATAACCGCTCGCGCATCGCTGCCTGCCATCATGCACACCTCTCGTCTGCTCGCACGACCTGTCACCGACGACGCCACGGGCAGTACGCCCCGCGGGGCCACTGCGGAGTAGTTGTCGCAGTTGCACACTCGCCGCTGGCATGACGCCGCGGCGTCGGGCCTCCGTCGGCCCGGCTTGGCCGCATGCCATGCCGAGCCGCCGAGCCCAGCCAGCCTCGGCGCTCGCTCACATACTAACGCACAACGCGGCTCTCGCCACCATCTCACCCATCTCACCCACACCATGACCTCGTTCAGCGACACGCTCCGCACGCGCACCGACGCCCCCTGGACCGCGGCCGTCGACTCGCGCTTCGTGCGCGAGCTGTGGGACGGCACGCTCCCTGACGCCGTGCTGTCCTCCTACCTGGCCCAAGACTCGCTGTTTGTCGACACGTTCGTCGCGCTCATCGGCGCGGCGGTCGCCACGGCCGACGCGCCGCGCGTGCGCATCGCCCTCGCGCGCCAGCTCGGCCTGATTGCCAACGACGAGGACGGGTACTTTGACCGCGCGCTGCGGCGGCTGCGCACGCGCGGCGCCGGTGGCCTCGGCGACGCCTCGGCGGCCGCGCACGACCCGGCCCCGCTGCCGCCCACCACCGGCTTCCTTGAGCTTATGGCCGAGGCGCGCGACGCCCAGAGCTACGCCCTCGCGCTCACGGTGCTCCTCGTCGCCGAGTGGCTCTACCTCGACTGGGGCAGCCTGCCGCACGCTACGCCCGCCGACTGGCTCCACGCCGAGTGGATCGACCTGCACCGCGGAGACGCGTTCGCCGCCTGGGTCCAGCTGCTCAAGGACGAGACGGACCGCGTCGCCGCGCTCGCCGACGACGCGACCCGCGACCGCATGGCCGACATGTTTGTGCGCGCCGTCGAGCTCGAGGCCGCGTTCTTTGACGCGACGTATGCCGCAGGCGCTGCGCAGTAGCTCTAATGCAGCGGTGTACCATGCACATTGTAACATCACCATGCAACCCCCCCCCCCCCCCCCTACTCATACTGCTTGGTCGCCTCGAGCCCGCCTAGCAGCATCTTGTCCGCGCTGCGCTTGGCCCGCTCGGCGCGGTACGCCTCGCCCTGCTCGCCCTCAAGGAAGGCGACGCCAAAGTCGCCAACAAAGTTGTCATACGTCGTGCCGGGCTTGTCGACGCACAGCCCGCACATGATCTTGGGCATCTCCTCGCGGAAATCGAGGCGCGGGAACGCACCAACCACCTCCTTGTACTCGTCGACCGTGAGCTGCCCGGACGGGTGGTGCGGGCCGGTAAAGTCGGCCAGAATGCCCATCGCGGTCGCCGCCACGACGGGCTGCTTGTGCAGCGCGATGCTCGGGGTCGTGTGCAGCGCGACCGCGTCCCACACCAGCTGGAGCTGGTGCTCATCGTAGCGGCTGTGCTCGGCGGCGTACTTGCGCGCGAGGTCCGCGCCGTCGACCTCGAACCGCTTGTCGGCCGACAGCAGCGCCTTGGACGCGCCGGTCGCCCAGCCCATGTCGTGCAGGAGGCAGCTGAGCGCGATCGCCTCGCTGTCGGCCGCTGGGATGCCCATCTTGTGCGCAAAGATGAGCGCGAAGGCTGCGCTGCGGAGCGAGTGGTTGACTGTTGATGGCGAGGTGTGCTCGCGGCTGTAGGCCAGCGCGCCGGTCGTCAGGGGCGTCGCGGGGATGCTGATGGGCAGGGCGGGGAACGCAGAGTCGCTCCATGGTGGTCGGTGCTTGCTGCGGTCGATGGGCGGCATGCCGACACAATCTGCGGATTATATATGACGTCGCGTCCCGGCTTGGTGGAGAGAGGCGGCTTGGTGGCCGACGTCGGCTCGCCTGCCAAGGCGGACGAGATTACCCGAACACAAGAGTCAGGCATCCTGACTACTCAGTCTCTCGCACCACGGCGACGCGTGTACCCCCGGCACTGTGCCGCAGCTGCTGGCGACGGTGAACATGTCTGGTCTGGTGTGGTCTGATCTGCCGTCCACGTGGTCTGATATCCCCGTCCACCCCGATCGGAGACCCCCTCAAGTAAGGACGACAGCCAAGCACGGCGGAACACACCGACAGCGTGTGCAGGCGGGCGCGAGCGCCGACCGCACTACACCCATTGGTCGAAGGAGCAGCAGATGCACTCACAGCAGCAAGTGCACTTACCCAAGCATGACACGGCGACAAGTGCCCGCACAACACGCGATGAGATGCAGGCTGCTCAGGTGTCCCGGTGTCTGTCAACAGATGCGGAGTTCGGTATGTCGCCTGGTTCGGGTTATGGACGATAGGATAGGATATCTGCGGGCAACACAGGCCGTTGGTCAATATAGACACGGCCAACCACGAACACGCATGAACAAAAAATAGTAACTACACGAACAACATGTACGGGTGAGAATCGGCTCGCTCGGCAAGAGGCTGGTGCGGCGACAAGGGTCAATACAGATATCATGATCATCAACTTTCTGCACAGCCTGCCACGCCTACCACTCGCATGTAACATCCTCAGGAACATGTACAGAGCGGCACCAAGGCTCTCCCAAGCGCATCTGTACATCAAGTGCAGCCGAAAACCCTCTTGCGCGCCATATCTCACGTCGTGGCTGGTGCCGCCGCTCGTGCTGCCACTCTCACGACGCTGAGTGGTACGGAGGTACTGATGCTTGTTCTCCCCGTATCGCGTATCGAGTGATTCCAGCGTGCGTCCACTTAATCAGGGTCAAGATCCCTTTCATTTCGAGTATGTAACTCCTGTTCGTACATTCGCCAAAGGCCGACGTTATGTCTATCGTGCCAAAAAAACAACGCCTTGCTGTGCTTGCGGGGCCGATTCTGCGGAGGCGTGGCATGTCACCACAAGGCAGCCAGCATACTTAAGCTTCTCTTGAGCCCCCTGATGCAGTGTCACCACCCACGATGCTCACCACACTGACTCCGCTCCTCCCGTCACCCAGCACGGCAGCGTACGCGCTGGTCGCGCTCGTCGGCGCCGTCCTCGCCGCCTGGGCCTACCTGTACCCGTACACGGTGTACGCGCTCCCGTTCCGCAACTTGCGCGGCCCGGCACCCGCGTCAGCGCTCTTCGGCTCGCTGATAACACAGCAGCTCGCCGAGCCGGGCACGACGTACGCCGCGTGGGCGGCGACGCACGGCCCGACTCTGCGCTTCCGCTCCATCCTCGGCTCGTGGCGCATCGTCTCAACCGACCCCGCGGCTGTCGCCTGGGTCCTCCAGCACACGGGACAGTTCCACCGCCAGACAGGCTTCAACCGCATGCTCGACCGCATGATGGGCCGCGGCGTGCTCATGGTCGAGGATGCCGCGCACCGCCGCCAGCGACGAGTGCTGGCACCGGCCTTCTCGGCTGCCAACGTCCAGAACATGATGCCCGTCATGTGGGACAAGTCGTACGAGATGATTGAGAAGCTTGAAAAGGCAGTGCGAGAGGGCGAGAGCGAGGACAAGGAATCGGGCGCACGCATCGACATCCACCTGTACTTTATGCGCACAGCCCTTGATATCATCGGGCTGGCGGGGTTCAACTACGACTTCGGGGCTGGAGAGGGCAAGGACAACATTCTCAGCCAGTCGCTGTCCACCCTGATGAACTTCATCCAGAAGCCCAACCTTGTGCGCGTGCTCCAGATCTTTTACCCGGCCCTTCTGCCGATCGTGCGTACTGAGCGAGAGTGACAGTGCTAATAATACCAGCCTACGGCGTACACGCGGTTGCTTGACAGCACCCGTATCATCCAGGACCGAGTGGGGCGCGAGATTGTAGCGGCGCGCAAGGCCGAGCTGCGCGAAGTCAAGGTCGACAAGCGGGCCGATATCGGCAAGGACGCGATCTCGCTGCTGCTCAAGGCCAACATGTCGCCGGATCTCGACGACAAGCAGCGCTTGTCGGACGACGAGGTGCTCGGGCAGATCGGAACGCTGGTGGGTGACCGGCGAAAGCGTGGCCAGTGGCCAGCTCTCGAGCTGACGCCACGCCCCAGATGGTGGCAGGCAACGAGACGTCGGCGATCGCACTCGCCTGGGCGTGCATGCACCTCACCCAGCATCCCGAAGTGCAAGAGCGCCTGCGCGACGAGCTCGATGCCGTGCCCGAGGACCGGCCCAGCATGTGCGTGTTGCTGCCGCCCCCGCTGACACCACAGGGACGAGCTGTCGGCGCTCACATACCTCGACAACGTGGTGCACGAGGTGCTGCGCTTCGACCCGCCGCTGCCGCAGGTGGTCCGCATGTGCGTGCAAGACACGGTCGTGCCGCTCGGTGTGCCGGTGCGCGGGCATGACGGGCAGATGATGGACAAGGTGGTTGTCAGCCGGGGCACAGAGTTTGTGATCCGTACGTCGACGCGGGGGGTTGGGGGTGCCACTCACGCCGAACGCAGCCATCAACGAGATCAACAGGAGCACCGACGTATGGGGTCCCGACGCGGGCGAGTTCAACCCCGACCGCTTCGACCGTGCCAAGCCGGGAGTGGCCGTGCCCAGCGTGTGGGGCAACCTCGTGACGTTTATCGCCGGGCCGCACAACTGCATGTGAGTGGGAGGGGAGGTCGCAGTATCGAATGGGTAGTGGGGAGCTCACGCACGCAGGGGATACCGCTTCGCGCTGGCCGAGATCAAGGTCATGCTGTTTGTGCTGCTGCGCAACTTTACGCTCGAGCCGTTGCCGAGCCGCCCGCGGATTGAGCGCCGCGGGATGGGCTTTGTGCAGCGCCCGTTTGTCGTCGGCGAGGAAGACAAGGGGATCCAGCTGCCTGTCATCCTGCGCCGGCGTGAGGCCTAGCGATGGGGCGTAGTGGGCAGAGAGATCGACGCGCATGCGTGCATGCCAAGGTAGTGATCGGTGACGGTGCGAGTTCGCAGCATGTGTAAGAGAGGAATGCAAAGTGGCCGAGGGCCGAAGACGCCGAGCAACTGACGTCAACTCGGTTGTGGTTTCACGCTGCACGCTGCCACTGCTGGCACCACGCGTCCGCGTCTACATAAAGCGCTATCAGCTCAGTCTTCCGTTCATTCCACAACAACTCATCCTTCACGCTACTCACAATGCCCCGCAGTGAGCACCCTTACCCGACACCACTAACCCCAGCCATCACCGCGACCCTCAAGGCCCTCTCGGGCGTCGGCGTCGACGTCGCGACCGACAAGCTCACGCCCGGCCCGGTCCCCGGCGCCGCGACCTCCGAGTTTGAGATCACCGGCGACGAGATCAACGGCACTGGCGTGGGCCACTTCACCAAGTGAGTCGGGGTGTGCGTGTACGGCGAGCGCTCACCCCCAGCGCGATGCACGGCGACGGCTCGGGCGACCTCAGCTACGGTAAGTACCGCACCTTCCCCCACACCCCGCTGACAGCCCCAGCCGGCGTCGTTATCTTTGACGGCGCGATCCTCGGCCACAAGGGCACCATCGCGTACACTGCGCGCGGCACCTGCACGCACAAGGACATGCTCGTGGTCTGCGACCTCGAGTTCATCACGGCGAGCGGCACGTGAGTGGCTCGCTGGGGGGAAGGCGCTGACGACACAGTGGCGAGCTCAAGGAGATTGCTGGCACCGGTCACTACAAGATGAAGATTGGCGCGGAGAACACGACCGTCACGCTCGAGATTGGCTGTGCGCGCGAGGGCAAGTAGGGAGGGAAGGCATGTAGCGTGGCCGTGATGCAAGCGTGATGCAAGGTGTGGAAGCGAGCGCTACCGGCTGGGGTGAGCGAGTGGCACGGGTGTCTGGGCATTATGCTTCACAAGATCAGGTGCATGCGAGCGCTGCCAAGGCAGAGCAGAGTACTAAAGCTTTTCATGTGATCGTGAAGCGCAGCGATCATGCCGGCCGCACTCCAGTTGCAAGGCTCGGCACACAGTAGTCAAGCTCAAGTGCCACCTTCCTCCTACCACGGCTGCGGCGCTGCGGATTTCTTGGCCGCGATAGACCTCGGGTATCCCTCTCGAGGGATAACAACAACATCTCCATCACCATCCTGGTCGAATTTGGGTCGTAGCGTCGACGGCCTATCCGCGCGTCGCTTCGGTTGTCGCTTCACCATTCTGCATTCCGCGGCCTCATATCGGAGCCAGGCATCTCGTGACTGTGGTACATACTCTACCACTGCCCGTGGCCCGCGCCTCGCCGCGTAGGACTGCGTTGCGTCGCCTCGCTGCATCGACGCCCACTACGTGACGGGTGACGGTGCAGCATGCACCATGCAGCATGTAGCGTGCAGCATGCACCTCGGCGACTCGCGCCCGAGCTGCCCGAGGCGATATCCGCCCTCCCCCGCCGGCGCCACTGCCGATCAGATCTGGGTGGATCCGTGTTTCACACCACCCACATTCCTCGCACCACGCTGCGCGCTGCACGCTGAACGCAGCTGACGCGACGACACGTCAACTGCTCAGTTTGCCGTGCGGTGGGCGGTGCAGTCGTGCTATCGTGACCGAGGGAAGACACATTCGGCGTGCCGAGGGTGATGAGGGCGCAGAGGGCGTCGAGGGCGTCGTTGAGGCCATTCTCGCACCACCGTCACCCTCGGCCACGACAGGCGCTGGCACACAACTCGCTCGCCGAACCGGCGCGCTGCTGGCTTGCATGGCTTGACGCTGCTCGCACTCGCAGTCACCGTCGCTGGCTACATAAACTCACCGCACACTCCATGTCCCGCTCACCATCCTCTGAAGACTTCACCCTTCTCCGCAACAAACTCCAAAGCTACCTAGCACAACAAGCCAACAACAACAGCAGCAACACCAACACAATGACCGAGCGTGAGTCGTCGTCTCCCCTTCACCACCAGCTACCCCCAGCTCGCCTTCCACGCTGCCTTCCCCGCTCACACCCCCAGACATCAAGACTACCATCAAGGTCCTCGACTACGTCCCCGCGCAGCTCACGACCGGCGGCAAGACCCCCGGCCCCGTCCCGCATTCGGCGCACACCGAGGCCGAGTACGCCGGCGGCGGCGTCGACGGCACCGTCATTAGCAACTTCACCATGGCCAACATCGTTGGGGGCGTCAAGCCCGAGGACGGCCACTTTGGTACGTCGCGTCTACCACGGCACCCACTCACCCCCAGCCGGCATCGCCCAGTTCGAGGGCACCATCAAGGGCAAGAAGGGCACTGTGGCCTGGACTGTGACGGGCACGTTCATCAACTGGACTGTCGATGCCCACCTCGAGCTTCTCACGAACACTGCGACGTACGTGCCGTGGCGTGTGCCTGACATCACTGACGACCCAGCGGCGACCTCAAGGGCATCCACGGCAAGGGCCACTACAAGCTCCCGCCGCCGCCCGAGGGCTGCACCGGCGAGCTCCCCAAGGACAAGGCCGACATCCCGGCTCTCGACGCGACCTTTGACATCGGCTTTGCGTAGGCCGGCTGTTCTTACCCCGGTGCTCTGGCGCCGCGAGGTTAACACGTAGTGGTCGTGAGAGAAGATAGTATGTGGGCGGTCGGTTCGAGATGAATTAAGTGGAGTTGAATGTGGCAGTGTGGTTGGGTGCACTCGCCAGGAGTCAACTTGTGTGCTCTGACCACCAACACGCCATAGTCCCGTCTCTGAGCGAGCAACGACGCGTCTTGCCCTTGCGCTAAACAGTGCCACTGCAGATGCATACACCTGCACCCTACACCTCGGGCGGAATGTCAGCTCAATCTCCACTCCCACCACCAGCTCTCACACCCAGCCCGAGCACCGACGAAGAACTGGACGCAAGGAGACCAGTGGGACGAGGGCAGACCACTGATCCATCATTCGTGCTTCATGCACCGTCGTCTATCGGCATTGCTTACGTCCGCACGGACAATCACCTAAGTCGCCGCCGAGCCCGACGGCCAGCACGGAATGCCACAGCCACTAGTGCGCCGCGCGCTGACGGTGGTCCACTCACCCCGCCGTCACATCAGCATATAACGCGTCCACGCGTCCAGTCTCTCCTATCCCAGCAAACCATGCCGATAGTCACAGCACACTACAAGTCCCACGGGTTCACGAGCACCCCGCTCGCGCTCGAGCACGGCGCCGCGCCGCTCGCGGCGGGGGTGATGGAGCAGACGTTCGGCGGCGACCTGGCCGGCTGGGGCGTGGCGCATTTCTCTCTGTAGATGCTCCCTTTGAAGGGCGCACTGACACCACCAGCCTAGTGCAAGACGCCCGCCGCACGCTCTTCGAAGGCGTACAAGTGTTCCACGGCACGCTCCTCGGCCGGGCGGGCACCTTCGCCGCGTCCGCGCGCGGGGAGATTATCGACGGCGTGGTGGACACGCGCATGGAGATCTTGCCGGGCAGCGGGACAGGCGAGCTGGCCGGCATCGCCGGTACTGGCACGTCCGAGGTCGCGGCTGGGCAGACGGAGGGCATCCCAATGGCGTTTGAGGTCGAGTTTGTGTAGCCTGCGAGGGTGGCCGTATCATGCAGTCCATGCACTCGAGTCGAGTCCGAGTCTATTATCCTATCTTAATACTTGTAGAATCTGTACCTGCAATGCCACGCTCCGAGTCGAGTCCATCACACAGCCTGAAGGCCGCCAGTGAGTACCACCAATCCCAATCCCGCCGCCACGGCCATCGGCGCGATCGCTGCCCGCTCGCCCGCCCACGCTGGCTTGCTCCCCGGCGCCGCCGCCGTCGAGTTCTTGGCCGGCCCAGGAAGCACCACGCTGTCGTTGGCGCTGAACAGCTGGAAGTCGAACGGGACCTTGAAGCCCCAGAAGTCCGCGGGGCACAGTGGCATGTCGGCCCCGTGCCCCAAGTTCGTCACCTCCGAGTCGGCTGACCCCGCCGTCCACTGCGGCCAGGGGTGTGTGTCGCCGCCTGGCGAGCCGGTTTTGATAAAGCTCGCCCAGTATGTGCGGACTGTGGCTTCCTGCGGGTGTTGGCTTGGCTCGGCAGCGCCGCATCAACTCACAAACGTCGCGTTCGCCGCGCTCGGGTTCTCCTGCGTCGAGAACGTCGGGTAGATGTCATCCTGGCGTCAGAGACAGCCACATCCTCCGACTCACGCCGTGGCACACGACCCCCGCCCCGCGGCAGAAGTCGTTGAACGCGTTGTAGAAGTAGATGAGCCCGCTGGTAAACGTCCCGAGGTACACCTTGCCCCCGAGCCCGGCCCACTTGCGGAACAGCGCGCGCGTCACGCAGTGCCACGCGCCGTCGGTGATCATGTGGTCCATCGACTGGCGGAGCCCGTCGAACCCGGCATACAAAGGGTACAGCCCGGACCCGAGGATGGTGTTTGCGCGCTCCTGGCCGACGAGCTTGCGCAGCGTAAAGTTGGCCAGCTGTGTGCTCGCCGGGATCGGCACCGGCAGCACCACGCCGACGAGGTACCCCGCCTCGTTTTTCACTGTCGTCGCGAGGATCGGCACGCTCGTGCTGATCGCCAGGCGCGAGGTGTTGCCGCTCCAGATCGCGTTGGACGGGTCGTGCGGGATCGTCGCGGTGCCGTACTGCGGCCGGAAGACTGAGGTCAGCTCGGCAGGCGAGGCGAGGCGACCTACCGAGGCCAAACGAGATCCCGGGCACCATGAACGGCGCCGTGTCGTTCACGTACCCCTGCCACCTGAGCAGCTGCTGCACGGGGATGTTGTTGTAGCAGCTCATGTCGGCGCAGTGCGGGAACAGCGTCGTGTTCGCGTTGTTGTAGAAGTAGCTCTGCAGGTCGGCCTGGTTCTGGCGCGACTGGAGGCCGTAGTTCTGCGTGTGTGAGCGCTGGAAAGCGGGTGTGGACTCACCAGCGGGTCAGACTGGAGGATGACGCCGTGGAACAGGCCCTGCGCCGACGGCGTGCCGAACAGCGCTGGGCGCGAGCGTCAGCGAGCATACCGCTGGCCTCCGCCACCAGCCAACTCACCCCGGACGAGGGTCGCGCCGGCGCTCTGCCCGCCGACGGTGACCCGGCCTGGGTCGCCGCCCACCGCGCGGATGTTGTCCTGCACCGTGCGCAGCGCGAGCACGGCGTCCCGCACGGCGAGGGTCGGGTCCGCGGCCGCCTCAGAAATCGGGGGCGGGAGGAAGCCCAGCGCGCCGAGGCGGTACTGGATGAACACGGACACGATGCCCTCTGCCGCGAGCGCGGCGCCGCGCAGGCCGTCGTCCGACGCCGAGCCGGTCACGAACGCGCCGCCGTGTGCCCTGGGGCCGTGAGCTTGGCTAAACAGAACCACACGCACCACACAAAGACCGGCAGCGCCGCACTCGCGCTCGCGTTCGCAGGCGCCCACACGACCGCCATGAGGCAGTCCTCGTCCCGTCTCGTCTGGGGCGGCACGACGCCGCTCGTGTCCAGGTCCTGCGGGCACATGGGCGGCCATTCGCCCGCGTCGACCCCGCTGTAGTTGTCAGCTGTGCCCCGCGCGCGCAGCCCACGACCCACCCCTGCGACGCCGCCGGCGCCGGCTCGCCCCACCGCACCGCGGTCCCGTACCGCACAGTGAAGCGGCACGCGCCGTCCTCGAGCTTGCCGGCGACCTCGGTGCCGTTCCACTTGGTGCTGCACTGCGCCTGCACCTGCGCCAGAGCGCTGACGACGACGACGCACGCAGCGATGAGAAACGCGCGCATGGTGGTGCGGAAGTGGGCATTCGCCGGCTACAGACGCCTGCAGCGTGCGTTCCTATATGCTATCAAATTATCTGTGTGGCCGAGAATGTCGGCGGTGGTCCTGGCACGGCCGTCAGCTGACCGAGCGCGGATGAGGACACAGGGCTGGACTTGAGATCTGTGTCTGTTCGGCTGCTGGCGCGATCGCCTGACGACATGATGACCTCGGCGGAATGGCGGCTTGGCGCAAACGCCACTGCTGTGGGAAGGCGAGCCTACCGCCTACCCTCTGCTGCAGCTATCGACCTCGGCGGAGACTGGGCATGGGCGCTGCATACGGCGCGGAGCGGGATTTCCGAGACGTCGATCGAGACGCTACGGCGGCATGCAGCCGGCACAAGCGGCACAAGAAATGTCCATACATAGAGCTACTTTCTCTTCAGATCGCCGCTTCAGATCGCCGTCTCGCCCACCTCACACACACGTGCCTACTCGTTCGTGTTGATGTAGTTGAGCGCGGCGATAAGCTCCGACATACCGGCGTCGCCGCCGCCCGTCTCGCGGTAAAAGTCGAGCATGATGGTCGCGCGGGGACGCTTGCCCTCGGCCGCGCGCTGCAGGAGCCAGTACGCGAGGCGCGCGTTGACGCCGCCCTGGGGGCCCGAGTTGCCGCCGCTGCCGTCGCCGCCGCCGCCACCGCCGGCAAACAGGCTGGTCAGGTTGCCCAGGACCTTGCTGACGCCCATGCCCGAGCCCGAGCCGCTCGCCATCCACTGGGGCGGGCTCTGGGGGAACTTGGCGGCCGTCGCAAACGACAGCGTGAACGGGTGGTTGTTGCCCAGGCCGTTGCCGCGCGGCTCGGTCGTCGACTCGATGTGGCGGATCACGATGTTGGTCTTGGTGCCAATGTCGCCCGTGTCGTACACGTCCTGCGTGCGGAACGGCGTGCCGTAGCAGTCCCACTCGAAGCCCTCGCTGTTGTCGGGCCACGTGGTCGGGCGGATGCCCATGCCGTTCGGGAACTGGCTGTCCTGGTTCTTGTGGAAGCGTGAGAAGAGAACGGCCTTGCCGCGCGCCTCGCCGAGCGTCGGGAGGATCTCGTCGAAGCGCGTGAGCCCGCCCTCCTTGAAGGCCTCCTCGACCAGGCGGCCAAAGTCCTGGTTGTCGTCGTTCTCCTGCTTGATGGAGACGAAGACAGTCTCGCGGTTGTGCGCGCGCAGGAAGTCGTTGATCCAGCCCATCTGCTCGCGGAGGGTCGAGTTCTGGGGCTGGACACCGTGGTAGGCTGGTGGGTTAGTGCGAGCACGAGGGGGGCGGGTGCGGCTGGGCGCGGAAGGGGGAGCAAACTCGCGGCAGCCTGCTCCCTACCTTCCTCCCAACAAACCACTCACTCTGAAGCTCTCCGTTGATGACCTTGAGACGGATGTCGAGGAAGCGGATGCCCTGCGCGAGCTGGGTGCGGATGTCATCGGTGTGGCAGATGGAGATGAAGCCTGCAGTGTCAGTCGGGTTCATGTCCGACGGAAGTGGGGCAGAGGGCTGGGCGGGCAGGGCCAGTGGAGCCCGCGACCTCATGTGCACGACTTGTCGGCGCTCGCTCGGCGTCGACACCGCCGCCGTGTCCACAAGACACCAAGCGAGCCACCGGCCGATCCGTCGTCGCGACCAGCGCTTGACGTCAGCGGCGGGAGACGCCGCCCGCCGCGCATCAGACCCTGACAACCCCCCGCCCGCTCCAATCCGCACTCACCACCGCTGAGCGACGCGCTCTCGTGCGAGCCGGGGGTCGAGAGGTCGGCGAACGTGCGGTCGTCAGGCAGGTGGCTCTGCCAGTTCTCGAGGTCGGGGCGAGGCAGAATAACGACGTTGTCGTCGACGCGGTAGGCGATCACGCTCGCGTTGTTCTGCGTGTCGAGGCGGGCCCAGCCGCGCGCGCGCTCGAGGTCGCTCGGCTGCAGCACATTGAACTCGCCCTCGCCGCCGCGGTCGAAGCGGATCGTGACCGTCTGGCCCTGGTCGTCGACGACACGTGCGTTGCCGTCGTTCTGGAGCTGGACGTCGCCGCCGTTGATGGACGCGCCGCGGATCTCGATGCCGCCGGTGGGGACGATGCGGATGGGCATGGTTGCTGGGGGGCTGGTTTTGTTTTGTTTTTGGGGTTATACAGGTGGATGCAGCTGCACACGCAAGCAAGGTGGGGGATGGAGCGACCTTGGTGCATGGCTTGGTCTATTTAAACGTGTCATGACGCCGCTGTCGGCTAGCATGCACCTTGATGACCGCAGTCTGCCCATCTGCCCACTTGTCTTGGCAGGATCGGCCGCAGGCAGGTGCCAGCAGCGTCAATGGTTGGGTTGCCAGCCAGGGCCCGGAAAGGGTGAGTGACTTTGGTGAGTAGCAGGGGTCGCGCTGTCGCAGCCCTCAGCTGCAGCCCGGCCGCACCACCCCCGAAACGGTAAACGCTGAAACAAGTCGTTTAAGATCACGCGAGGCAGGTCAGCAGAGGGTCGTTAATGGAATCCTACCTGGCACATGCCGGCATGAAATGACGATTAACAGGGCACATTTAGACACACTACCCGGCCCGCAGCATCATCAGCGATCCTCACCAGCAGCGGCCCTCGCTACGCCTCGACGACGCCGCGACAAACATCAGGAGCATCATGATCAACGGGGCACCCTACATGCCTCAGTTTCGAGATACACACTATGTACGCTCGTTGAGGCCTCCCCTGATCGTTGCGTGTTTCTCTCGGGCGTTGGCGCTGCCCAGTGTGGGTACTCGTGTGCCGGCTCGTGTAGGTGGTGAGGGGCCAATCGAGGAGGTTGTCGTCGACTCGTCTACCGCCCCTCGTCGTCTATCAGGTTGGCATCGTCATCGGCATCACCCAGATCATCTTGTGCACACAGCTTCTGCTGGCAACTGATGCTTGACTCTGCTGACAGTACAGGGAACCCAAGGTGCACAAGGGGCACAAGGAACATGGCCATGTGTTGCTTACCTGGCTCCAGCGCGCCGGATGTCAAGCAGTCGCTCTTGCCACTGACTGTCCTGAGGGCTCGCACTCGGCGTCGATGACTGCTATCACTTGGTGGCCAGGAAGCCCGAGTGGCCTGCCTTCGCCGTATCGCAACCCGCCCGAGCGACACTATTTGCTGCTGGGACCCGGCTCCTAACATGCATGCTGAAACACGACGTGCCTGCCCCGCTGCACCATGTCAACACACAACACCGCTTCTCGCCTTCCACTTCTCACTCACACTTGCTCCATCACACTCACCATGACCCAGCCGTCATTGCCGCCATCGGCGCCGCCGCCACCGCCGCCGCCGCCAGAGCTCAATTTCGATCCCAGCACATGCCCGAAGCCAGCCTTACATCTCCCATACTTCCTCCTCAGACTATGCTGGATCCTGGGTGCGTCCTCTCCAGTACACATCTGACATCAGCCGTTGTCTTCTTCGTCTTGGCCCGCGTGCGATGGGGAGAGGAGCCCTTCGGTCGCTCGATCCCACCCCTTTCGGTGATACTGTTCTGGCTGTGTGCTCTTTCTATCTCCTTGGGCTTTGGAGCCAGAGCACTGGTCGAGTGGAGGGTGAGTTTGTGGGCTCGCAGCATCTGATAAGCAGTGTAGGATCAAGAGGGCGGCCAACAACGACCAAATCGTGGCCGTAGAAATCACGAAGACGGAGTACGGGAATCCAGTCGACGGAAGATACTAAAAGAGCTATACCGCTACTGTCGTATGTGTGTGTCGCTCGTCCCCACTAACATCAGTACTTTCCACGCTGGGCAATCTACCGCATGCACGCGCCCATCCTCATCAGGCAGCATATCGCGCTGACAATCCTCTTCGCCGCCCTGGCGTGGGCTCCGTACATCTTTGCCAGCAAGGCCGTCCACGAGGGCGGTTCCGACGGCGTTCACATTGTCCTCACCGCCACGCCTTTTGCCATGTGCTCATGGATTCTACAAGAACTTTTTGTCTCTGTGTGTCGGTCCAATGTGCTCGCCGAACCCAACCGCGTCCTTCTCGATGAGAGACGTCACTGGGCTGTTCCGGCCCATGTCTATGATGAGACGTTTGGCCCGCTCGACAAAGCCTCTCCCAGGGTTGTCACGAATATGGAGATGCTGATCGGACAGAGCCAATCGATGATGGACAACGGAGCCCCACGCCTCCGAGAGCGACCTCAACAAGCGTAAGCCCTACTCTCCGGGCTTGGGCGACTCGTTCAACCCCCCGATGTGACCGCCAGAAGTTGAGTGCCAGATGAAAGGTCTGCACATAGGAGGCGAGTCCCCTGATCAGCTCCCTATACCGCTATGCACTTGCAATGTATCCTCTCCTTCTCCTCTGCCTGCACTTGCGCTGTAGGGCTGATCCCCGTAAGGTCAAGACCAAGAGATGGTCCCATCTCCTCTTGCCTCGCATGCTTGGCTGTGACCTGGATGCGAGTTATGTCGAGTCAGCAAACGCATCCCGCCACGACGAGCAGAACGATCACAAAGAATGACTAAGAGACACGTCTCCTGCCGCCCCAGGCAAGAAGCTGGGCATTCCGGCCTCGGGGTGCCCCTGGATAGGCAACAAGAACCACTCCAGTATATGCCCCTCGACCTTACCATGTGTTTTGCGCGTACACAGTTGGACTGCTCGCCAAAAGCACAGGCGCCGAATGTGGCGTTGAGCCCCGGATGGACTGGGGGTGATCCGGCGCCACCACCTCGCACCCATCAGGGCCCAGCAAAATTTTACACGCTCATCATCCCCCATCCTCTCGCTCGACATCCCAAAAGAGTAAGCCTAGTATGGGGCTCGAACCCATGACATTTTGATGTCTTAGTAGTAAGAGTCAAACTATCTACCGACTGATATAACCAGGCTTAGGTGGTGTTCTCCGCCAGGGAGTCGAACCCTGCTCTACCGCGAGGATTCTCTCGAATGAGAGGCGGTTATACTAACCGATATACTAGCGAAGACGTGACCTCTGGCGGGATCGAACCGCCGACCTCATGCGTAACGCTATCGAGTGTTAAGCATGCGCTCTAACCAGCTGAGCTAAGTGGCCTTGGATGCTGACGAGGGGTTCGGTTGCACACGAGGGGGTGGAGGTGCGAGCGGGTGGCGCAGGGTCGGTTGGCATGACCCTGTTGCATTGGTCTGAGGATGCAATGCTTCAGTGTGTGAGCGTAGCGGTTCTGCTACTCGTGGAAACATGGCGAGTGTCCAGGTCTAGGATGGATAAGGGGGCTTCGGCCGCAAAGAAGCGGCGCGAGAGATATCAGGTCGACACGATGGCCCTCTTCTCTGTGGCATGTTCATGTGGTTGTGTATCGGTGAGCGATACTCCAAGAACTGAAGACGGACTGTAGGTACATGTCCATGAGGCTTTCTGGCCTTTGAACGATGAAAGGATGTGGCGGGCGGTGGAGTGGCGCAGATAAGCATCAACTGTTGGACATGGTGACAGGCGATAGATATCTCGGCGGTCGGCGCCGCCTCGGACATCTCCGTTGCGTCGCGGTATATACCCGTCGGCAACCTAAGAGGTGCGACCGGTTGCGCAATCTACCTCTTGCTGGCGTCAACGCGCATGGAGTTCTGCTGAGAGGCCGACGTCCGGATGGAAGACGGCCGTAGGGCGTCAGGCGTCGGGCGTCCGGTGGCAGGCTACACCCGAATGACTGACTTTCGGCCCGTTGCGGCTTCTGACTCACGTCTTGTTGACAGCTGGCACCATTTCCTTAGCACGACTTGGCCTTCAATCCTCGCCATCAACCCAACATACTCCGAATGGATCACGCCAGGCCGCGACACACAGCCTGATATAGCCTCGCAACGCAGGCATCACCACCGTTCAAGCTGCCTCGCGCACAAGATGCAGCGTCTGGACACCGGGTACCGTCCTTGCCGCGGACAGACCCTCGCCTCAAGCGATAACCGCAGCCGAAATAGGAGCAGCAGCCAAACCTAATGAGATACCAACTTGCTCACTGGCTGCGCGGCGAATGGTGCCCGAATGGTGCCCAATGACGCGATATCCACAGACCCCGATACCGTGTTCCCCACTAGCCGGGCATGCTGTTGCCTCATTCCCCACAGCGGGGGGGCTAAAAGTGGAGCGATGACACTTGATCTCGCGCGTGTGGCGCTTCATTGCGTTTTGGGCGCTGGTATGATGCCAAGTCCGTTAGTCCAACTGCGATAAAGCAGCGATTGCACGATGACGGCCGGTGCACCATCTCGAAACCATGCCAGCCCACGAAGAAGAGTACACCGCTACGCAGGTATGGGGCGGCGCTGCGGCCACCGCCGCGGACGACGACGATAAGGACAAGGAGGCCGACGCCGACGCCGATGTCGCTACGCCGTCGTCGTACGCCGAGTCGCTCGAGGACGAGCGCACCGGCCTCCACCGCGCCCTCAAGGCGCGCCACCTGTCGATGATTGCCATCGGCGGCGTCATCGGCCCGGGGTGGTTCTACAGCGGTATGTCTTTCCCCGTGACCGCCGCTCACACGTAGTGGGCACGGGCTTCACGTACGGCGGGCCGGGCGGCGTGATCCTCGGCTTCGGCGTCGTTGGCATTTTCCTCTACGTCGTGATGCAGTCGCTCGGAGAGCTGGCCGCGTTCATCAGCGTGACCGGCTCGTTCACAGACTACACCGCGCGCTTTATGGACCCCGCGCTCGCGTTCGCCCTCGGGTGGGTGTACGTCTTCCTGTGGGGCGGCTTCCTCATCAACGAGTACTACACCCTCGGGCTGCTGTGCACGTACTGGCCGTCCAAGCTGCCGTGGGTCGGCTTTGTCGTGCTTGGCTGGGTGTTCTTCTATGCGTTCGGGTGCATCGGCGTGCGCGGGTACGGCGAGGCCGAGTTCCTCCTCACGTGGCTCAAGCTGCTGTTTATTGTCAGCTTCTTCCTGTGCTCGGTGCTCATCACGACGGGCGCGATCGGCAACCGCGGCCCAGTGGGCTTCAAGTACTGGCGCGACCCGGGCGCGTTCTCCGACGGGGCGAAAGGCGTGTTCAAGTGCTTTGCCCTCGCGGCGGTGTACTACGCCGGTGCTGAGATGATCGGTGCGTGGCTGTGGCACAGGCGTTGCTGACCACTAGGCCTGACTGCCGGCGAGGCCAAGAACCCCGGGCGCGACATTCCGCGCGCGGTGCGCCTGGTGTTCATCCGCATCTTTGTCGTCTACGTCGGCAGCCTGTTTTTCATGGTGCGTAGCATCTCTGGTCTAGCTCACACCCCAGTCCCTCGTCGTGGCGTGGAACGACCCCAAGCTGTTCAACGGTACGCAGACGAAAGCCGCGTCGCCATACATCATCGCCTTCACCAACGTCGGCCTCATGCAGGCCGGCAACGTGCTGAACGCGTTCATCGTGGGTTACATACCCGCCACACCCCAGCTCACACCCCACGTCAGCTGTCGACCGTCTTTTCGGCCATCAACGGTGCGCTGTACGTGTCCTCGCGCTGCCTCCTGTCCATGTCGGCGGCGGGGTACGCGCCCAAGGTGTTCTTGCGCACCAACCGCTGGGGCGCGCCGTACGTCGCCCTTGCGTTCTGCAACGCGTTCGGCCTGCTCGCGCTCCTGAATCTCAGCGACGGCGCGGTCGTCGTGTACAACTGGATCGTGAGCGTCGGCGGCGTCGCGACGTTCATCACCTGGACTGCGTGGGTAGAGTACGACCGCTGTTAGCAAGGCTGACGTTCAGCATCGCCGCGTGCCACATCCGCTTCAGGCGCGCGCTCAAGCTCCAGGGCGTCTCCATCGACGAGCTGCCGTATCGCGCTCCGCTGTATCCGTACGCGGCATACCTCGCTCTCGCGGGCGGCTTTTTCCTTATTTTCTTCCAGGGCTGGACCGCGTTCCGTACGTGCGCAGCGTAGTACCCAGCTCACACCAGTGCCGCCGTTCAACGTCCAGACGTTCCTCATGAACTACATCATGATCCCGATCTTCATCCTCCTGGCGGTGGGATACAAGCTCGTCAAGAAGACCAAGTGGGTCGACCTGGCGACCGCGGACCTGGTCACGGGCCGGCGGCCGTACCGGAACGCCAACGCACACGACAAGGAGGGCCTCGCCAAGCGGCTGTGGCTCAACACCTTTGGCTAGCGGCCGGCACAACGATGCATTGTCTTCTTCCCCGGTGCACGCATACCTACAATCTCTGGTCGAGCCACTGCGAGATGGCCGCCAGGTCTGAGCTTCTCCACGTGGGGCTGTACACGGCCGGCAGCTCGGGGCTGCTGGGTGGCGGCGGCGAGTCGACATGCACGCTGGGCACGGCAGGCAGGGTGGTGACCACGCTGAGCGGTGACGCGGCTGACACGCGCGACGTGGCGAGGCTGCCGGGCGACCCAGGCGCGGGCGACGCCGCAGCCGGTGCGAGCGCAGCAGCAGAGTACCCTCCGCCGCGGCCAGTCGGCGCCGTGGCGGGGCGCGCGCGCCCGCCGCGCAGGGGCGGCGTTGGCGGCGGGAGGGGGAGCGGGCCCGTCGGCGGCGGCGAAGGCAGCGGTAGCTCACGCGGCGACTGCGTCGGCGCGGTAGCAGGCCGGCGGCGGAGGGCACGCTCGACAGGCGAGGCGGTGCGCGACGCGGCCGCCGGGGCGAGGTGTGCGCGGCGCGCGAGCGGGCTTTCGGGGGTCACGCGGCCGTGTGCGCTGCTGCCGTGTGTGTCGTCCGACTCGGGCGCCGGCGCCGCACTCACCAGCCACGTCGGTGCCGCGGCCGCCGCGCCGGGCGGGAGGAGGGCGGGAGAGCGCGCCCGCTCACCGCTCGTGGGCGACAGCGGGCGCGGCGGCGAGATGGGGAGCACGCGCGCGCCGAGCGGGGGCGGGCTGCAGTCGTCGTGGCTGCCCGGGGACGGGGTGCGGCGCGAACTTGTGTGGGCTGGCGGGTCGTCGTACCCCTTGATGTAGTCTTCTGCCGGGGCTTGCGGCGGCGCGGCGGCGCGCCGCCGGCGCACGGCAAGCACCAACAGGAGGAGCGCGAGCGCGAGGGCGACCACACCGCCGGCCACCCCGCCCGCCAGCGCAGCAGTGTTGAGGCTACTCCCCCCCGCTCTCTGCGGCGTCGGCGCCGGCGGCGGCGCGGGCGCGAGCACCGGCGTGCTCGTGTGAGCTGGCGGCGGAAGGGACGCCGGGCCGCCGGCCGACGGCCCACCCGCCGCGGGCGGGACGGACATGTCGCTTGTGTGCACGTAGACTGTGTACATTGCCGTGCTGGGCGCCAGCGGCGCCGGCGGGGCGGGCGTGCTGTCGGCCGTATCGCTGCTGGCCGTGTTGTCGCTGCTCGTCGTGCTCTGGCTCTGGCTCGCGGGGACGCTCGGCGCGCTCGCGCTGGCGCTCTCCCCCGCCCCGCTGGCCGTCGTACTCGCCGCCCCTCTGCTCGCGAGCCCGCCTGTGTCGCTGCTCTTCGCATCCGAAGTGGTCTCCGTGTTCCTGCCGTCAGCGCCGTCCACAAGCCCAGCCCACACGCACGAGCTCGACGACCACCGGGGGCGGTGCCACGCCTCGCTGTCGTTCATGCCGGTGCCCGCGCTCGTCGTCGTGTCGGTCGCACTGCTGTCCATGGTGCGGAGTGGTTGGACAAACACAAAGTCGCCGCGAGCTTGAGCACTGCTGCCAACACCCCAGTGCGAGCAGGTATTAATGTTTGGCGCGGGCCGTGCGACCGTTCGGCCGCCTGCGAGGGGTGCGGCTTGTGCGCATGTGTCCGGGGAGGCGGCGTGTGCGCATTGTGCGTGCTGGCGACTAGGGTGTGCAGTGTGTGAGCCTGCTCACAGTTGTGTTTCTGGGGTTGTCAGGTCGGGGTGAGGCGTGCGGCAGCAGGCACCTCCAGCCACATTGCGAGAAGCATCGAAGCATCGCCACCGCCGTCATCAGTGCCACCCCCACCACCACCTCCGGCGCCACCAAAACCCCCGCCCCCCACGCCCGCCGCATCGTCAAGTATGCATGAGTGCCGGTGCAATGCTGCATACACAATGAGTAGAGTCAGCAGTACAGTATGAACATCCGCTACCACCAGCGAGGCAGAAAGCGGGCAAGGAAGCCAGTCGCAGCTGACGTCTGTGGCGCGTCGTCGAGCGCGTCGTAGTCGATCGAATCGCGGCGAATGCTGCCACTGTCGTGCGTCGCCTCACGCGGGCGCTCAAAGTAGCGGCCGGGCACGAGCGGCATCGAAGGCCACGCCGCGAGCGTCGAGGGGCCAGGTCCTGCCTCGCCGACCTCGATGTCGACGGCACGGCGGTCGGCGATCGCCATGGCGGTGGTGCTCGGTCCAGGGCGAGGAGGCGTGGCCTCGCGCGGAATCATCGACTCGGGGAGGAACACAGGGGGCATGAGGCAGCCACCGTCCACCTGTGCATTGTACGGTGGGGGCGGGGGCGGCGAGTGGGTACGGTAGAGGTCCCTGGCGTACCGGGGTGGGTCGGATGACGCGCGGACGCGCGCGTCGCGGCGAGTGCGCAGTTGGGGACCACGGAGTACAGGGAAGATTGGCAGCTCGTAACGGGGTGGCGGTGAGAGCACCAGAGCGGCGGCCTGCTCGGGAGTGCGAGCGGCGGGAGTGCGAGGCGCAGCAGGGCGAACGGGGCTGCGGACGCGCGACGGACCAGCAACAGGCTCATCGTCGTCGCTGCCAACTTGTGTGGCGACCTCATCGGCGTCGTCGATCGCCTCGAGCACCAAAGGGCTGCCGAGGCGTGCTTGTGAGCGCCAGGCCGAGCTACTGGCCTCCGGCATGTCGTCCCCGTCGTCGTTGCGAGACGGAGGTGGAAGGGAGACGGCACGCACACGGCGGTCCAGCTCCATGGACGCAGAGCGCGCTTGCTCAGCCTCCTGGCGGCGACGGGCGTTGACGAAGCGCTGCTCACGAACCCTGGCGCGGAAGTCGGCCTCGTTGCCAGCGTTGTAGGGTTGGGGACGGATACGCTGGCGGTCGTCACGAGTACGCGCGGCGCGGTTGAATTCGCTGGCGACGCGCTCGGCTTCGGCGGCGGCAGCGGCCTCAGTGGCAGCGGCCTCGGTGGCAGCGGCCTCGGTGGCAGCGGCCTCGGTGGCAGCGGCCTCGGTGGCAGCGGCCTCGGTGACAGCTAGCTGCTCCCGCTCCTGGCGACGACGCTCCTCTGCTTCAGCTGCAGCCGCAGCCTCCTCAGCGCGGCGGATCGCCTGGGCCACAGCGGCACGCTCGGCCTCGCGACGCTGTTCGCGGTGGGCCTTGAGTGCGGCAAGGTACGGCACTTTCATGGACAAGAAGTTGCCGACTTCGGACGCGCGCAGGTCGCGGCGGCGCTGCTGGCGATATGTGGCTTCGGCGGGCGGCGCTGATGCCCGCTGGCGTTTACCGATTGTCGATGACGGCAAGGCCGACGCCGAGAACGCTAGCAGACCCAAGGCCGCATCGACCTGCTCCGAATCAAACATCTCGACGTCGTCGCTCGGCGAGGCTAACATGTTCTCGACCTCGTCGTCCTCGTCCAGCACCGTGATCGCAGTGGTGGTCGCTCCCCAGGTCTCGTCATTTTGTGTCCACGCCGTCGAAAGGGTGGCCTTGGAGCGGTGTCTGCGCAGAAGGGCAGAGCGGGCCTGTTGGGCGGTCTTGCTCTGCTTCATGGCTGCCACATAGTCGAGGCCGGGAAGAACCGGGCGCACTTCTTCGGTATAGCGCCAAGTGTGCAGAGTATGCTTGGTGCCCTTTGGTGCATGAAGGCGGCCAGCATCGTCCATCAGCTTGACATCTTCTGCTGCCTTTACGCGGGCGAGGAAGCGGCGGGATGTGCGCTGCGCATAGGCCAGGACAACGCGGGTGATCCTGGATCGGGAGCGATGCGACTTCTCGCGCGAGGCAAGCAGGGACGTGGGGGACGACCGTCGGAGGTGCTGGGTATCGTTCGCAACGACGCGAGCGGGTGGCTGGCGATGGGTTGGGCGACGTGACTCGGCAAGCGTGACGATCTGCGCTTCGCCGTGCGGGCGGGGGTCGCGGGGGAGGGTGTTCTGATAGCGGATCCGTGTGGCGTTGCGCGGGGGCGTGGAAGGGGTGTTGAGGGATAGCGAATTGGCGGCGGGGGGCACACGAATGGCGAGTAACGTCCTCGCCGCAGCCCTGTCCTCGGCACAAGCCCTCGGCGCTGGCGTCGGAGTCGGTGGCGCGGTGTTGAGCTCGAGGTCGGAGCTGGCAGCGACTGCATCGTCGTCGTCGTCGTCCTCTTCGGCCACATCAGACTCGGGCTCGAGGTCAGAGCTGACGAAACGGACCGTGCCGGTGTCGGACTCATCGTCGTCGGCCTCGGGCTCACCCTCGGCATGAGCATCAAGCTCTAGGCGCGGCCTGGTCGGCGTCACGTCCGGCGACGTAAGGTGCGAATTGGAGCGCTTGAGGCCAGTACCGGCTGGGGCACGCGGCACCGGCACCGGCACCGAGCTCGAAGCGATAGGCACGAGCATAAACCCCGCCTGGGCGGCCAGCGCAGCCAGGTGGGAGGGGGAGGTGGGGGGCGGGGTAGGGAGCTGCATCGCTGCCGCCTCGACACGGCGACGGCGCGACTTGTGCGCGAGCGGCGAGCGCTCGCCATCCGACTCTTCGTCCGCGTCCGACCCGGAAGAGTTGCGGCGGGGACGCGAGGCCGACTGGACTCTCGATGGCGGCAGCGGGGGCGGGGGCGAGGACGGCTCCAGCGCCGCGAGCACCTCCTGCGCGTCGCTCTCGCCGCTCGTAGACTGCCGTCAGCACAACCCCGCGGCGGCACCTACGAGATCGACCATGCCGCGCGTGAGGCGGTCGACGCTGCCATTCGAGACAACACGTCGCTTGGCGAGGTGCGCGAGCGGGCGCGACTTTGCAGGGTCTGGTTGGGCCGCCTGGCGTCAGCGGCAGCGCGACGCGACGCGCGACTCACCCTGCGGTGTGGGCGGGGGCGTGAGCTCACGCGCTTCTTGGTACGCGCGCGGCGGGGTCCGAGGGCGAGGGTTTCCATCTGGCGCGACTGGGTGGATGCAATGCGGATAGCTTGGGGGATGTAGTTTGCGGCGGCGCCGACACCAAAGCCGTACTCGCGCGGGTCGACGCCCTTGCCCTTGTCGGCGGCGGGTCCTTTGGGGGACAATAATGACGGGATAGACGCGAGCGAGCGCTCGACCCAGGCGTCGTCGTCGGCGTCGGCATCGTCGTCGTTATTGTCCTCGTCGCGCTCCGTCTCCGTGTCCGACCCGAGCGTGTGCTCGATCTCGAGCGCCGAGCCGAGCGTCGTGTCGGAGTCCGCGGCCGTGTCGTCCAGGTCGGTCGACGACGTGCTGGGTGTGCGGAACGCGTACAGGCGGTGTGCGCGGGTCGTGGAGAGCGCGCGGGCAGATGGCGGCAGCGGCAAGCCAAGCCCGAGGGCCGACTGGGCCAGCGACACGGTGCCCGACGCCAGCGCGCCGCTGGCGCTGCGCTTGCCGCCCGCGCGGTGGGACGCGAAGCCGCCGTCGCGCACGCTGGCTTCCAGGCGGCGGTGGTAGCGCGCGGCGTAGGGCACGGGCACGGGCGGGGCGGCGCCTGCGCCTGGGTCTACGGACATGGTTTGTGTGTGTGTGTGGATGCAGTGTATGCAGTCGTGTGTGATGAGGACAAGAACAAGGAGAGTGAGAGTGAACAAGTCGAGATGGGTGGTGGTGCAACATGTCATTCAAAGGGTCCAAAGCGTCACAGTGCCTGCAACCTGCCGTCACTCCAATCGTCACCGACAACAGCAACAGCGACAGCAACAGCGAACAGAGCATGCAGCTCGGTATCATGCATACACTGCTGCACACAGAGCATACATGCAAGTCGCGCTCGCTGCCATCGACACCCTCCTCGTCGCCAGCTAAAGACGCTCCGCTCCCCTCGCCCCAGCCCCCGCCGCGTCGTCCGAAAGGGGAAATTGTGACGCCCAAAGACAAGACTGCTCCTGAGACATTCATGTCCTGAGTGGCGACAAAGTCCAGCCGCAGCAGCAGCAGCGAGAAGCCAGGCAGCAGCGAGCAACGCTGCAAAGAAGGCGACGACGAGGACGAGGACAAGGCTATCTTCGTGGAGGCGGCACCAGCTTATGACGTGCAGCGGCCCATGCGCCGGCGCCACCCGCACGGTGCTTGTTGACAATGCTCGGCGCGGTCGACCACCTGGCCACATCCCCGCCCGCGACTGTGCCACGGCCTTGTGCTCTTCAACATGGCCATCCGCTGACTCTGCCTCGCTGACTTGGTCTGCGTTTCGCGCAGACAAGTGCGCTGCGCTGCTACTACTCGCTGCACAACAACTCGGAAACAGCGGACCACACACCGCACACCGCACACCGCACGCCGTCACACCCCCCGCCACAGCGCCACAGCCACGCACCATCTGTGCATCTCGTCACCACCCTGGCGCCTCCCCAGCCTCCCTTACACCGTCACGCCCGCTCAGCTCTCCCACGCTCGCTGGCTACTCGAGCGCGAGCAGCTCGTCCAGCCCGGGCGGGAGGAAAAAGTCCTCGAGGCCGACGAACGGCACGGCGTCGGACGGGGCCGCCGACGTGCCGAGGTCGCCGGAGAGAAAGAGGGGCAGCGGCGCGTCGCGCGCCACGCCGGCGTTGTGGAGAGCCGTGGCGTCGACGGCGACCTGCAGCGAGGAGAGCCACGCCTCGACCGCCGACGCAGGCAGCGGCGTCTCGGCTGCGGCGTCGGCCGGCGCGTCGGCGGCACTCCGCTCGGGCAGGATGTTGTCGCGCCGCGCCTTGCGCAGCATGAGCCGCAGGGAGCGCGCGTACCGGCCAGCTGGGACTGGGTAGGCGAGCGTCAGCGCATCCATTCCATAGTGCAGACCCCACGCACGCTTCTCCAGCACCGCGGCCATCTGCTCGACGTCGTCGGCGACGCGGTCGAGGTCGAGCTCGTCGGGGAAAAAGCGCGCGATGCGGATGAGGAACGACGCGGCGAACGCGGCGCAGATGTGGGTGTAGTGTGTGCCGTAGGGCAGACTGGCGGCGTACTGCGGTGTGGGTGAGTGCGCGTCGCGGCGTCGTTGGTCGGTGGGGCAAGCTGCCCCTCCTCCCCGCCACTTACATGGTGCCCGCGTAGCACGAAATCCACACACCGCGCGGCGTTGTGCATCGCCCGCAACGCCAGCTCGCGCTTCTCGCTCGACATGGCGTCGACGTCCGCGACGCAGTGCACCCCGCGCAGAAGCTGCGAGTTGATGAACAGCTCGGCCAGCTGGCGCTGGACGGACACTGCGGCGTGAGCGGGGCTCGCCGGGCCCACTTACATGACTCGCGCACAAAGCCGCCCGTGCCAAACCTGCGCGCCAGCTCGTCGCCCCAGTGCCGCTCCCAGGCGTCGAACTGCTCGTTGGCCCACTGCAGGCGCGCGAGCGTGTCCGCGTCGAGCGGCGTGTCCGGGGCCGTGGTGAGCTCGACGTGGAGAGGGGCTGGGGAGAGGGGGGTTAGCTCAATAGGAGACACGCGCAGCGACGTACCCCTCAGCGCCAACAGCTCGACCGCGTAGATGAGCCGCACGTCCGACTCGAGCGCCAGCGGGTGGTCAAGCAAAAGGCGCGAGTTGTGGATCGTCGCATCCTCGCGCACGACGGCCGCGCGGCCGGTGCCGTACGACATCTGGTGTTCGAGGCGGTACACCTGGTGAGCGAGCGTCAGCGAGCGGTCGTGCCACCTTGTCGACTGCTCCCCCTCCGCCGCCACCTACACAGTACCACACGCGCGCCTTCTCGACCAGCCCGCGCTCCCCCTCGACCTCGTCGGCGCTCTTCCCCCGCCCCATCCCCCCGGCCAACAGCGCGCCGAACGCGCGCCCGAGCCCGAGCTCGGTGGCGACGCGCACCGCGTGCCCCGCCATGCGCCACCCGTGCTCGCTGAACGCAGCGAGGAGGACGAGCGCTTTGACGGTTTCGACGGAGGCCATGGGCGCGACGAGCGTCGCCATCGCTGCGGCGGGGTCAGCTCGCTTCCCCCCACACGACCCACCCATGCGTTCCGCCGCGGCCCGCAACGCAACCTGCACCGCGCTCGCGACCGCGCCGTCCCGCGCGCGCGCGCCGACAAACAGCACGGCCGTGAGGCTGAACGCTGATTTCTGCTGGAGCGCGGGCAGCGTGTCGACCGCGCCGTCGTATGCGTTGATGAAGCCTGCCGCGCCGGCGTAGAACCTGAAGTCGGCGTCAGCGACGCCCCGGCCCGCGGCGCGACCCACTCGTCGACCAGCTCCTGCGCCTCGCGCGCGGACACCAGCCCCGCCGCGATCGGGTCCGTCTCAGCGTGCGGGCGCGCCACGTCGTCCGCGGCGCTCGCGAGCGCGCCCAGCGGGTTGGCCATGTGCCGCATCGTGAGGTCCGGGCTGGAGCTGCGCCGCCGCGCGGGCGGGCTCGCACTTGTCCTGGGCGGCGAGCGGCGAGCGCGCGGCACGCCGCGTTCCAGCTCGGGACACACGGCGCGCACGACGTCGCCCAGCAGGCTGGTCACGGCGCCCATCTGCGCCTCGAGCGCGAGTATGCGTCTGGTCGTCAGCTCCACCCAGCCGCCCGACCCACTCGTCCACGCCGTCCGCTGCTGCCGCCGCGGCGCGCGGCTTCTCCAGCACGCACGACTCGCCGGCGAGCCGGCACCGCTCGCACGGCGGGTCGGTCGCGCCTATACAGCGTATCTTTGCCCTCCTGCACGCGTTCTGCGGCGTCGGCATCAGCGGGCCGCAGTGCCAAGAGACACGACACACTCACACACGCCCGGCTCACGCGCGTTATCGGCAGCCTTTGCCGCCGCTCGTCGCTGCGCCGGTGGTGCAGCTCGTCGCTGCCCGCGTCGCTGACGTCCCGCAGCGCCACCCGCGCGGCCGCGTGCCGCGCGTAAGAGCTCGAGTACGCGGCGTGCGGTCCCGGTCCTGGGCTCATGCTGTGTGTGTGTGTGTGTTTTGCAGTGCCGAGTGCCGTGTGCTGCGGCGTTGATCTGTTGTTGGTGTGGACGTCGGAGGTCCGGGCCGGTGCGTGTCGCCGGGTGGACGGTCCGGATAGCGCGGCGGTGGGTTCCGTGGCGCCGTGCTCGAACCACCGCCGTCGGCGCGACTGACCTCTGGCGTCTCTGGCACCACCTGCACACCGCTCATACCTCATGCACACGCAAATTCATAGACTACCAACTGGAGATGCACAGACTGACTGGCTGAGCCGGCTGCGGCTCCCCTCCCACTCCCGCTGCGGCTCGGCCTACTTCGCGGCGCTCGCGAAACCCTCAAAGATCAGCGCCAGACCCCACGCTCCCGGGTCGGGCACATGCTCCTTCTGCAGCTGGTCCTGGTCGACGTACGCCGCGCGGCCCGCGGACGCAACCAGGTTGGCCGTGTTCTCGGCGGCCTTCTTCGCCTCGGCAGCGGCGGCGGCCAGCCCCTTGGTCTGGAACGCCTCAATAAACGCGACCAGCGGGTCCATGAGCGTGCGCGACGGCGGGCGCGCAGCAGTGTACCCGTACAGCACGTTGAGCGCGTGCTTGGCCGCGCTGGCCCACGTCTCGGGCGTCACCTCGCCCTTGGGCGCCTGCGCGAGCGCCTTGCCGAGCGCGGCAATGAAAATCGCGTACAGCGCGCCGCTGGTGCCGCCCATGTCCTCCTCGATGATCTCGGAGATGGCGCGCACAGAGTTGACAACGTCGTCGGGCGTAATATCGCCGCGCTTGATGCCCGCCAGGATCGCCTCGCCGCCCGCCTTGAGCGTCAGGCCGCAGTCGCCGTCGCCGGCGATCACGTCGTACCGCGTAATGTCCTTCTCAGCAGCAATCACGGCGTTGCACGCGGCCTCGATGCCAGCAGTGAACGCGGCGGGCGCGGTGATGCCCGACGCCTCGTGCGCCGCCTTGTCGGCCGTCTGCTTGGTCGGCTCGGGGTTGAGCACGGGCACGGTGGCTGGGCGCCAGCCGGGCGCCGACGACGCGGCGTCAATGCCCTTGAGGATGACCTCCTCCTTGTCGGCAGGCAGGCGCAGCGCCGTGATGCTGAACCCGGGCATGTCGAGCGACGACATGAACGTGCCGACAAAGATGCGGACAACAGCCACACCGCGGCGCGTCAGGCTGTCCAGGATGGCGGGGACAAGACCGACCAGCTCGAGCTCGCTCAGTCCGCCCAGGTTGTTGACCATGACCACGGCGCGGTCCTTTCCGGTCCAGGGGACGAACGAACGGTCCTCGTCGGTGGTAGACGTCAGCAGCTCGACCATGTCGTCGATCAGCTGCGCCTTCTTGGGCTGCGCAATCTTGTGCAGGCCCGGCTCGTTGTGGATGCCGGTGCCGACCTCCATCTCGCCGTCCTTGAGGTACGCCTCGGCGCGCGCCGTGCCGGGCACGTGACAGTGGTCAAACGACGAGCCGATCGTGCCGACGTTGTCGGCGACCAGCTGCGCGAGGTCGCGCACCTCGGCCAGGCTGGCGCCCGTGGACGCGAGCCAGCCAGCGACCTTGTACACGAGCGTCGTGCCGGCGAGGCCGCGGCGGCCGACCAGCGCGCCCTGCTTGCGGCCGACGGCGACGTCGTCGCCGACGATCAGAAACGCGACGTTGTCGTCGGCGCTCTCGCCGGCGAGGCCGAAGTGCAGCACGTCGCCGGTGTAGCGCTTGACAATGACGAGGGTGCTGCGGGTGTGAGCGGTGCGGTACGAGCGGCGAGCGCAGCGAGCCAGCGAGCCTGCGAATGGGCCGCAGCCAAGCATGTTGCGTCATGGTCGCGAGGCACAGCGGTGCGACGGCCGCATCGACCATCCGAACCGGAGTCCGGAATGCGACACCCGTCCCCCACAATCCCCATCGTCATCGGCAAAGCCCTCCCGACGAGCGGGCCACATGACCCGCTTCCAACCCCCCAGCAGCCCACTCACCCCTTGTCGTTCTTGACGAGCTCGAGCGCACGGCGCACCTGCGACGTGTTGGGCGACGCGAAGATGTTGCCGCCGACGGCGGCGGTGAGCGACGCCGAGCCGACGAATCCGGCGTCTGGGTGGGTCGTCAGCCGCTGTCACCACGGGCCCTCGGCCCGGCCCCATCCGTCATCGCCCCCAGCACACCACTCACGCGCAGGCTCGTGGCCCGATCCGCCGCCCGAGATCAGCGCGACCTTGCTCTTGTCGTGCTCGCGGACATGCAGCACTGGGGATATAGTGTCAGCCGCAACCCCCGCCCGCCCGTCGCGCTCGCCCCGCGCGCCCGCCCCACTCACCCCTGCTCGTCTCGTCCACCGCGACTGCCGGGTTAATGTGCGTCAAGCCGCGCAGGTAGTCGAGGGGAAGGAGCGCCGCGTTGTCTGCAAAGTGGGAGGACATGGTGGTGTGTTGTGTTGAAGAGAAAGACAGCAGCATCCATCTGGTTCCCATGTATATGGCTCCTGGTTCAGGCAATCTACTGCGGCCCGCTTTGCCGCCAATTGCCGGCGGAAGGTGGGGGGAGAACACGGCAGACGCCAGTCAGCCAACAGTCAGTCGCCAAGCTGGCTGTCTCTTCCTATGCATATAGCGGTAGAGCGGCGGCGGCGTGGGGCTGTCGGGCCTGCAGGCGATACGCTGTCGCCGCCGCTGTTGACGGCGTAATACGACCCATATCTTTGCCGCTTTCCGAAGGCTTCAGCACGCCGCGGCTCGCCGTGTCCCGAAAGGACACCCTGGACACACAACCACCCCTCGACACACACATCCGGCATGACTGCACTGCATACAGCTACAGCCACAAAATTACAACCATTGATTGACAAGCAGCTCATCTAGTGCGAACCCCACAGCCCCCGCCCCTGCGACGGCGCATTGTTGGCCATGGGCTCCAGGCCGTACCCCTGCGCCTGCAGCAGCTCGGCCTCGGCATCGTCCTCGTTGAACAGTGTGTCGCCGCGCTCGGGGCCGTCCCGCCGTCCGCGCTCGCCGAGGAAGCCCCGCTGAAGCTCCCGCATGCCGTTCATCGCCTGCGTAAACGCCGCAGTGTAGTAGGCCAGCTCGCGCGGTCCAGGCTCGCGGCGCGTGTCGATTTCCTCGACATCGGCGCCCTCGAGCTCAACGTCCCCGCGGGCTTCCGCCTGCGCACGCTCCGATTCCCGCTGTGCAGCCTTGAGCTTGCTCTCGAACCGCTTGACGCGCCACCATCCGCCGATCGACGCGAGCAGCAGGAAGAAGCCAATCGTCATGAGCATGAGGCTGAACATTTCGTTGGCCTTGCCGACGGCCTCGGCGTTCATCTCGGGGAAAATGTCTTGCAGGGTGCCGTTGTGCGCATGTGCATAGTCTTCAATATGCTGCACGCTGTTGAACATCATGTGCTGTGTGCCGTTGCCGCCCCACGCCTCGGGGATCGGGATCAGCTGCGGCCATCGCAGACCTTGATACGTCGCGAGAATCTGCTCGGCATTCGCGTCTGCCTTGGTCTTGCCTGTCGACGGGTCGACAATGTCCATGTCCCCCTCAAAGTGTTTTTCCTCTTGCAGCTTGAGGGCTTTGCTGCGCAAGGTGAAACCAAACTGAACGAGCGTGATTCCGAGACCAGCACGCGAGCCGTACTTGGCAGCGTGCGTCGTGTGCAGAACATAGGTGAGGAGGAAGCCGACAAACTGGAACGCGGCTGACACGACTAGGTTCCAGAGGAATCCGAAGAAGTTGCCGGCCGCCATGCCGTCGATGAGAATCTCGTCGCCATTGACCGAGCTGTGGAGGGGGCCGAATGGCGACGACGACGACGGCAGAACGACGGTCGTGTCCCAGTATGGCGGCACCGCATCCCGCAGTGCCGTCTGGTACGATGGCGGCGCGTCCTTCATCTCGTCCTCGTTGGCAAACTCGGGGCCGTCCTCGCCGTCTTGGCGTACTGTCCTGTTCTCGGGTCGTGCACTCAGGTTGGCAAAGACGCCGCTCTGACCACCACCGACTGCGGGCCCTTGCCTTGGCGCTCGGGTCGGAAGGAACGACAGGGGCAGGATACCACCGAGAAAGTGTCTCTGCCGTGGGCGCTGCACGCTGCTGCTGGCGGGGACGACGCCGTTGCTGTTGCCTGGTGCGGGGTTGGTGGCCGAATATGGCTCGAATGGCGGCGGGGATCCTGGCGGTGGACCGAGGAACTGGTGTTGTCAGTGGGTGGCAGTGACAGGGGTAAACGGTGGCTCGGCACAGCTCGGCGGCTCGGCGGCGCCGCTGGTCCTGAGAACCGCCAAGAGTACCTGGCAACCGGAGCAACTTACATAGTCGCGGTCAAAGTCATAGTCACCAGGCATGACGGTGCGCTGTTCTGGCGACTGAGCAGTGTTTGCTAGCAAGCCGTGGCTCTCTTGAGCGTCGTAGTGGTCGTCGTCGTCATGCGGGCCGTCGAACGCGGCATCCATCTCTGCCGGATCAGGCAGATTGGTGCGGCGGCTTGAGTGGCCAAAGAAGGTTGACCCCGACGACGACCTGCGTCCGGAATGCGAGTTGGTGCGCGACAATGACATTGTCGTGGGGGTTGTGTTGGTGGGTATCAGTGCAGTAGGATGTCGAATGTAGCTTTGAAGAGGTGTCAGCAAGCGGTGTAACTAGGGTTGGCTAAGGCATGAGGCGCCTGCGTGGCCACCGGCCTTGTCTCGGCCACCCCCCGCGCGCCGGCCGATGGAAACAAAATCCGTAGCATGTCAAGTCAATGCCCATGGGTGGCATCGACAAGCACGAGCACGAGGCTCATGCTTGATCGTCTCATGCCTGCTGGCAGACATCGTCACATGGCGAGGGCAAGGATGATGGTGGGGAGTGCAAGGGGGGCGGGGCGGGGCGGGCGCGGTGGCTGCGCAGTGCTTGGCGCTGTGTGGACTCACCTTTAGCTAGCTATTGGTGAAGGGGGCAAGACGAGGCGGCTCGGCCGCCTCTGGGAATAGTTTCGAGGGGGGGTGAAGGGGACGTCCGGCGTGGCCGAGAGGGGGACAAGAGTGACAGTGATTGATAAAGAGCGTGAGGGAGATTGTGGTTGTTTGTGAGTGAGATGGGTGGATCGCGCACAAACGGCGGCGTATGAGGAGGTGGAACAGGCTGGAACGGGCGGGGAGGGGAGGGGGGTGGGAGGTGGCGGGGGCAGGCGGGTGGGTGATAGGCGCGTGGGCACGTGGGAGTGGTCCGTTAGGCACCCTAAGCATTGTTGCACGCCTACCGCATGTTGAATTGACCGAGGGTGCATCGCATCGCATCGCATCGCTGCAATTGTTTGGGTTGCTCGCATTCATTTTGCACCTATGCGATAAATACCTCATCCTGCTTGCCTTCTTGTCGTCTATTGGGGCAGCACAGAGCATATGGGGCAGGGCAGACGCGCACACGAGGCCCGCGCAGCAGCCGTCATCGCCATCGACGTCGCTGCGGTGGGTAGACGCAGAGTGGCGACGCGGTGGTGGTGGGTGACGGGCGACGGCGGCGGCGGCGGCGGCGGCGGCAACAGCAGCTGCGACATTATACCACCACTGCGGGGATTGGCATGATTGGTGAAGATTGCGAGATATGCACTACAACGCTTGCCCTCTTTTGGCCTCGCTCGCTCGCTTGCTCGGAGAGCCAGTGCTAGCTGCGTCTGATACGCCGTGCTGCTGTAATGTTGCCAGGGGATGGATGCACTTGGATCGGAATGCAAAGACGGGCGGGGTGGGTGGTGGACTGACTGGCTGCGCGGGCTGGCTGGCAGGCGAGCGGGCGGGCGGGCTGACGGCGGCGGCGGCGCGAGACCCGACCGACTACTAGCCGGCAAGACCAACCGCGTTTCAACTTGACACCTCTCGCTCTCCTCCCATCATTCATTTTCCTCTCAACATTGCACAACTCTCAACAACTGCTCGCAACCTGCTCTAGATCATACGAACTACACGACACGCTCACACACACACGCACACACCCTCTAGCACGCGCGCCGGACGACGCCGACCACACACACCTTCCCTTCCGTCCCCTACTCCCCCCCTCGCCTGTTATCTCGCTCAAACCGACAGAAACGTGGGACCCCCACGTTCGTCGACTACCAAACACACTCGCTCCCTACACACCAAAATAATCTCATTGCACCAACCCCACCCCTCTGCCGCCGGGACTGACCTCGTTCCTTGCTACTGGGCATGTGCTCACTCTCGCCACCTAGCCGACGACGACAAGTATCATAGCCCACGAGTGACGTTAACAAACCTCGCGGCTCCGACACCCGACAGGTTACGCGCATCGCGCACTACTCCAACCTAGTCCCCCTCCAATCCCACCATAACCTCATACAGGTCACACCCACCACCATGCATGCTCCAGGCGCGTCGAGGCCTCGACAGCCGGAGAGCGTGCTCGACACGGCACATGCGCCTTTAGTCAACGCCAGCCCAAACTCGACATCCCCATCCCCCTCCCCCCACCGACAGCCCTCGCTCGCTCCAGCTATCGACTCGCTCCCATCACCACTATCCTCCCAGCCGCGCTCAAGAAGCTACAAGGGCAAGTCGAGAGCACACAGCGGGCGGGATCGAGATCGCGACCGCGACCGTGACCGCGACCGCGATCGCGAGATCGGCAGCGTCACCATCTCGCTACGGCCCAACAAGTCGGGCAACCTCGAGATGGATGCCGACCGCGCCGACAATGCCATTGCCTCGTCGTCGCGCCACCCCCCATCCCCCTCCCTCCGCTCCAAGCAGTACCATGGCTTCCGTGCCCGCTCAAACTCGCTCCGCCTGCCCAGCCATGCCACCCCCGCCAGTCTCGGCAACAAGTTCTTTCTCCCCCACTACTCGACCGACCAAAAGTTCTCGCTCCAGCGCGACAAGGATGCGCCGGCGCTCCGTCTTGGTGGGGACGACCTCGACTCGACGCTCGGGGATGCGATCCGCCGTGGGGCCAACGGCGGGGAAATTGCCCTGCCCAAAGCCGCTCTGCGCGTGCTTAGCGAGGCAAAGGAGGACATGGACCGCAGCGCCCAGGCCAAGCAAACCCGCAAGGGCAGCATTGGCATGGGCCTGTTCAAAGAGTCGCGCAAACCCGACCGGAAGCCAACTGGCGGCGACGACCCGTCCCGATCCTTCCTCGACGACGTCGGGGAAGAAGACAACGTCGAACCGGGGCGCCATTCCCCACTGGTATCATCGCCGACAAAGGTCGAGAGCCGTAGCGGCCGGGCGTCGAGGCGCAGCTCTATAGATGTGCAGCGCGCGCAAGATGCGGCGACGACGACGACAACGACCGAGACAGCCGAGGCCCACATCGTGTCGTCTCCACGGCGGTCGTACGCTCGTGACGAGCAGCATCTCGCAGGCTCGTGGGACGAGGATGACTCGGGCTGGAGCTCGACAAGCTCGTCTGACGGCTCAGATGGCGACCAGTTCGGTGGCAGCGAAACGGAAACCGAGGAGGAAGCCATGACCGTCCCGCTTCAACCGTATGGTCATGCAGTGGGCGGCCACAGCAGCATCTATCAGTTCACGCGCGCAGCCATCTGCAAACCGTTGATGAGCCGCGAGAACATTTTCTACGAGGATGTCGAGCGGCTGGCCCCGGCATTGCTACCATATATCCCGCGCTATCTCGGTGTCATGCTCGTCAACTACCGACGACACGTCCGAACCGGCACCGATGGATCGGCAACCCCCGCCGCCGAACGTGACCTGACGCTGTCTCCGATCGACTCGCATCCGCCCACTCCAGCACGTCGCGCTGACCTGCACCTGCGCTCGCCCGATCTTGTCGAAGATGTTGCAGAGGTGCCCGAGGTCTCGCTCGACTTCAACCGACATGTTGTGCCTGACTGGCTATTTCGGTCAACGGCGTCTTCGCAAGACCGCGGTCGCATTCGAGGACGTCCGAGCGCAGATGAAGATGACGGCACGGCGTCCTTGCGGTCGCCTCACCATTCACTCCAGCACAGCTCTTTTTCCCCTTCCAGCTCCTTTAGCAGGTTGTCTCTTCACGGTGGCGGCGGCGGCGGCGCCGACGTGGCGGCCTCGGCGGCGTCGGTGGGATCGCCCAGGCTGGTGCACGTCCAGCAGCAGCTGCGTGACGAGCCGGCAACGCCACAGCCGTCACCCTCTAGCCGTCAGCTACATCACACCAGCTCGACGCCGGCACTGCACAGGCATAGCAGCTTGTTTGAAGGGACGACGACATCGAGCGGCATGATGTCGCCCCATCCTGCGTTCGGGGGCACGGGCTCGACAACGGTCAACAACAAGCTCAAGGACCACGTGTTTAACTCGATTCTCAAGCGACTCAAGAAGCGCGGCATGCACTTTCCCCGCCATCATGACGGCGACGCGGACGATGAACACGAGGACGAGCGCGATGGGTCCGGGCTGCAGCGTCGCAGTCGACCTTCCCTGCGCCATGGATCAACGACAGGCGACGTGCGCCGGACCCAGAGCGACCGGAACGTTGGTGGCGGTGTTGACAACTACACCAGGCGCCGGCGGGATGACAGCACGGAGCGTGGGTTATTCTCGATGGACGACGATGAGCCGCTGTCGATGCACTCGAAGCGCGTCCCCGCAGTGCGCCCGCCGCTGGTGCAAGAGGTTGACCCGCTCGAACCTGGTCTGTCGCCACCCCGGCCTGTCCCGTCGATCACGTCGCCCCGCGGCTCGATTGTCCCTCGCTCACCGTCGATCCAAGCGTCCAACGGAGGCGACGAGGTGACCCGCCAGGAGTTGTTCATCTTCATGGAAGACCTCACCGGGAGACTCAAGAAGCCGTGTGTGCTCGACCTCAAGATGGGCACACGGCAGTATGGGTACGACGCGACGCCTCTTAAGCAGATCAGCCAGCGTAAGAAGTGTGACGCGACGACCAGCCGCACTCTGGGCGTGAGAATGTGTGGGATGCAGGTGGGTTCGGTGTGTGGGTATGGAGCTGACGCCCAGGTCTGGAACAACGCTACGCAAGAGTTTACGTCCAAGAACAAGTACCGAGGACGCGAGCTCAAGACTGCAGACTTCCCGCGCGTCCTCGGCAAGTTCTTGAGCGACGGCGACGAGGTGCTGGCCGACCACATCCCGTTCCTCATGCAGAAGATGTACAACCTCGCGGCGATTTTGTCGACCCTCAACAGCTTCCGATTCTACGGCTGTTCGCTGCTTCTCATCTACGACGGCGACAAGGAGATCCAGGAGCACTTCGCCAAGCACGTGCACCGGGCGCCGCACGAGCGGTCGGGGTCGTTGTTTTCTGTGCCGCGGCGGCGCATCTCGATGACGGGGTCACGGCGGTCACGGAGCGCGGATGTGGGCGGCGACGACAAGCAGGTGCCAGCGCCGCACCACCAGCACCGAAAGGTGCGCGGCGAGATTGTTGTGCGCATCGTCGACTTTGCGCACACGACTACGGGGCAGGACATCATGTTCCCGTACCCGCCGGGTGTCAAGGACCCGCCAAACATGGGCAAGGGGTACTTGCCGCTGTACGACGAGGCGACCGGGCTTGCGCTGGCTCGCTTCCCACCAGTGCACTTCACCGAGCCGGATTTAGGCTTTATTTTCGGCATCCGGTCGGTCGTCGACGCGCTCAAGGAGATCTACGCGGTGGCGATGGAGCAGCGGCGCGCGCGTGGGCTGCCGGTGGCCACGCTGCCCGAGTTTGACCACGCGGATATCTTTGACAAGCTGTTCCCGCCTGGGTTTGACATGGGGTATTTGTCGACCTAGGCGCGAGGGGCGAGCGCAGCGGGCAGTGGCAGCTGCACCGTGTTGTGGAGGCGTAGGCAGATCAGATGCATACTGTAACAATGGTACATGGGGGGGAGGGGGGGAGGGGGGGGGGGGGGGGGGGGGGGTGGAAGGTTGATGCGCGACGGCGCTGTTGTTGTTGCTTGCTGTGGTGGCAAGTGACGACTCGTGGCCCACAAAAGTCGGCACGACGACGAAAAGTGCAGGTCGGCGGTTGTCGGCTGGCACCAGCGGCGAGTCACGTGACGTCGGAAGGGACACTGCGGGGGCGGCAGTTGCGCACAGACTTCCGGAGCGTGTCCCGCCCGCCGCGTGGCCCGCAACGACGGACGGTGACGGCAGCGCACGCGGGGCAGAAAACCGGAGCGCGGAGCGCGCGGAGCTTGCTGCGAGAGAGGCACGCGGCGGCGGCAGCGGCGGCGGCACGGCGGCGGCGCGGCACGCAACTCGCTCGCCATTGGGCCCCTGGGTGGGTGAATGGCGGAGTGGGCACTGAATATAGCCGGAGGAGTCGGTGCTGGCGGATGCGTTCGGTGTCTAGCGCTCCCACGGCACGGTGCAGCGCGGCGCATGCATGCATGTGTGCGTGTATGGCGCGGGGGGCAGCCTCTGCGGTGGTGACGACGAGCTAGGCTAGGATGCATGCATGCTGGGGTGCAGGAGATGTGTCCGGGTCTTTCTGACTACCGGCGGCACTGCTGTAGTTGTCCCCACTCTTGCCTTGCCGCCGCCGTTTTTACCCTTTGACTGCTGCTGCTGCAGTCGGATACTGTCATAACCCTGCCTGGTCGCTGCTAACCGGCTCGGCACTCGAGCCTCATCCTCATCCTCGTCTTTGCTCTCTCTTTCTCTTCTACTCGCCGTCGTCGGTGCACGCAGCGCACAGAGCACCACCACCGCCGCTACAGAGACGTCGCGCATCTCTCGCCGCCGCCGTCATCTCATTCCTCCCCAACCACCACTGCCATCCCCACAACATCGACCCAACTCTTCCACACTCGTTTATCACCCCCCAACCCCCGTCTCGGGTTCACCCCCCTCCACGATCACGACAATGTACTCTGGCTTCGTCTGTAAGTGCATGGCTGGAGCCACTGCCAGTGACTCACCACCCCCCAGACGACTTTCTCATCGTCTTCTGGCGCCTCGTCGTCCTCAACATCTTCTTCCGCGAAATCAGGTAGGTTGAGCAAGAGGGCGGCGGGCTTGGCACGGCGCCGCCGCCGACGCCGCCGCACCCACTCACACCCCACCCAGGCCACGAGGCGCTTGGAACATCCCAAAGACGGGCCCCGTCATCTTCATCGCGGCCCCCCATGCCAACCAGTTCCTCGACCCCCTCCTCCTCTTCACAGAGGTTAGAAAGGAGTCGGGCCGCCGTGTGTCCATGTTGACGGCGGCCAAGGTGAGCGTGCCGAGGCGGGGTGTGTGTGTGGTCAGCCGCTGACGGGGCGTAGAGCATGGAGCGCGCCTTCATCGGCTTTGTTGCCCGTCTCTTCAACAGTAGTGAGTAGAGCGAGTGGAGTGACGCAACGGGCCTGTCCCTCCTACCCCTCATGCCCGGCCCACTGACGCCCACCCCAGTCCCCGTGTCGCGCGCTGCCGACTATGCCAAGACTGGCGCCGGCACTGTCCGTCTCTCCGACGACTCCCCCCACATCCTCCTCGGCACCGGCACAAAGTTCACGTCCCAGGTCAAGCCCAGATCATCAATCGTCCTCCCCAAGAACATTGGCTACGCCACCTGCGCCATCGAGGAGGTCATCTCAGACACGGAAATCCGCATCAAGGGCGAGTTCACCGTCCCCTCCAAGGACGGCAACAGCAACATCAAGGCGACCAACCGCGTCCGCGAGGGGCAGGGCGAGGGTGTCGGCTACAAGATCCTCCCCCACATTGACCAGGACAAGACGTTCGGCGCCGTCTTCCAGGCGCTCAACAAGGGCGGCTGCATCGGCATCTTCCCCGAGGGCGGCTCGCACGACCGTACCGACTTCCTCCCCCTCAAGGCTGGCTTTTCCATCATGGCCCTCGGCGCCATGGCCGCCCACCCCGGCCTCGACGTCAAGATTGTTCCTGTCGGTCTCTCGTACTTCAACGCCCACAAGTTCCGCTCAAGGGCCGTTGTCGAGTTTGGCACCCCCATCACCGTCGACCCCGAGCTCGTCGAAATGTACAAGCAGGGCGGCGCCAAGAAGCGCGAGGCGTGCGGCAAGCTCCTCGAGCAGGCCCACGACGGTCTCCGCGCCGTCACCCTCCGTGCCCCCGACTTTGAGACTCTCCAGGTGAGTGGGGTGTGGGTTTGCGCGCCGTGTCCGCCGGCGACACCCACCTCGATCCACTAACCACTAACACCCCCCAGGTTATCCAGGCCGCCCGCCGCCTCTACCGCGTCCCCGGCCAGCACCTCTCCCTCGGCCAGACTGTCCAGCTCAGCAAGTACTTCATGGAGGGCTACCTCCACTACCAGCACGAGCCCGGAATCATCGAGCTCCGCGAGCGCGTCCTCAAGTACAACCGTCTCCTCCGTGACATGGGCATCGCCGATCACCAGGTCGAGCGCGCGTCTAACCGCTCTATCCAGTCCCTTCTCCTCCTTCTCTACCGCACCGGTCTCCTCCTCTGGTGGGGACTCCTCTCCCTCCCCGGCGTCATCCTCCACGCCCCCGTCTTCATCCTCGCCAAGGTCATCTCTCACAAGAAGGCCAAGGAGGCCCTCGCTGCCTCGAGCGTCAAGATCCAGGGCCGCGACGTTCTCGCCACCTGGAAGGTCCTCGTCTCGCTCGCCGTCGTCCCCGCCCTCTACATGGTCTACACCATCACCGCCACCGTCGTCGCCTACAAGTACGACCTCTTCCCTACCTGGCGCCAGTGGCTCCCCGTTGTCATGTTCTGCCTCCTCCCCTCACTCGGCTACGCCGCTCTCAAGTTTGGAGAGGCCGGCATGGACGTCTTCAAGTCGCTCCGCCCTCTGTTCCTCTCGCTCTGGCCCGGAAACCAGCGCGAGGTCCGCAAGCTCAAGGAGATGCGCGAGGAGCTCATCAACGACATCTCCGAAAAGGTCGCCGAGTTTGGCCCCAAGCTCTACGAGAACTTTGACAAGACCCGCATGCTCCCCAATGCCTCGACCCAAAAGTCGTCCAAGAATGTCGAGTCGTCGGTGCTCTCGCACCCTATTCTCTGGCTCGACGAGCGCATCTTTGGCTGGAACCGCAGGGGCTCGGCCATCGAGTCGTGGGAGCAGTCTCCGGGCGGCCGCTCCGAGCCCCCTACCGCGCCTGGCAGTCCGCACGACTCGGACGTCGAGGACGAGGACCCCGATGTCGACTACGACGACATTCTTGCTGTTGTCGAGACCAAGCGCCGCAACGGCGGCCCCGCCTCGCCCCGCAAGCGTGCCGGCCGCTCGTACAGCGACCTCACCCAGGCTCGCCTGCAGCCCACGACCCCTTCGTCTCCTCTTGCCCAGAATCCCCTAAGCCTCGCCGGCATGGAGGCTGAGGAGGCCGAGGGTGAGGGTGGACTCCGCCTGCGCTCCAAGAAGACGAACGGCAACGCTCTCGGACTCGACGTGGCAAAGTAACGTTTACGTTTTACTTCTCAATCTATTACGCCGCCAACGAATACTAGTTTCAATAGCGAGATGTCTCACTTCCATATGCATCTTTCAGGGAACCAGCGTGAGACTATAGGGGCTCGCAACCTCGGCTATCACTGTGTGCGGGTCTGATTCATATGTAGCGTCGGGAGTCTTGCCACCGACTGGCCAGCTCATCCAACAGTCCTCTTCTTCTCAGTCACACAGTCGAGGCAAGAAGCCAGCATGTCCGCGACTCAGCCTACACACCCGGGCCCGGACGCCAGTGAAGCCGAGAACACGGCGTACTTGGTCGAAATGGTGAGTGTCGTGGCGTCATCGCCGCTGACGTCCGAGGTCGCGCGTCTCGCCAGCAAGCTTGATGCCGTAGAACAGAGCCTCGCGCGTCTCGCCAGCAAGCTTGACGCCGTCGAGCAAAGCCTCAGCAGTCAGTTCGGCGCAGTCCAAACCCGACTCGAGGCGCTCAGCACCACGGTTGGCACGATGCCAATGGCCCATGGGTCGCCGTCCCCGCGCCTCAGCCTCAGCCTCAGCGACGCCGTGGAAGAACTGTACCTCACCAGCCGCGCGCGCGCCGCGGCGCTTGAATCTGTCCGCGTCGTAAGTCATCGAACGAATGAACAATCACGGGCGACTGACTGTGCAGAACCTTGCCGGCGCGTCAGCCGCCCTCGGCGCGGCGGCGACCGCGACCGTGCCCGTCCGCCCGGCGCCGCCGAGCGGCACGGGCGGCCTCACCGCCTTCAGCTTCAACAACGCCAGAGGTGCCACTGCCTCTACAGCCAACGAGGCGAGTGTTACCCCGGCCTTTAGCTTCAACAACCCCAGGGCTGCTGGCACTGGGGGTGACTGAACGGACACCCTCGCGGCATATTTCTTGTCCCTGTTGTGCAGCTCGATGTAGCATTGTGTAGCAGGAAACCACGCCATGAACAACGTGTTGTGTGGCAGTTCCAGTGGCCGCTGCCAGCTTTCAGCAGGCGTGTCTCTTGGGCAGTGTGTGTGTCTTCGGGGGGCGTTGAGCACGGACGGTTCGTGTTGCGCGTGTTGCCACAGACCATCACACCGCCATCCGCCGTCTTCCCTCACTTTCACTTTGCTCAGTCAACAAGTCATCATGGCGACGGAACACGCTTCTCCCCCGGCTCCCGATGCCAGCCAGGCGCAGAGGGTTACTGATCTCATCGAGATGGTGATTACTGTTAGTGTCGTCGTCGCTGACACCTTCAGGTCTCTCGTCTCGGCGACAAGCTCGACGCCTTTGAAACCAACGTCAACAATCGCCTCGGCGCTCTGGAGATCAAGGCCGGGACCCTCAAGACCGTGGTCAACAAGCTCGACAACGCGCTCGATACCTTCAGCAGCACGCACCTGGCCCTCCGAAACGCGCTAGAGAACCTCGGCACCGCGGCAGGCCACCTCAGCGCCGCCGTCGTCTCGTTGGCGCCTTACGCGCTCGCAGCCGAGGCGGCGACCGTGTCCGTCTTCCCCCCGACGCCGCCGAACGGCAAGGCGCCCACTGCCAATGACGCCGACGCGGAGTGACCGGCCACCCTCGCACCACCTTCCTTTGCACCGTAGTGCACCCTTCTTTTGTAGCATGTACCCAAGTCATGAACCTCATCCTGTGTGGCAGTTCAAAGTCACCGCATATGATAACAACCCCTGAAGCTTATTCTAATCCATTTACCTTTTGTGTAATGGGACTTCAAGCTACTAATAGTAATGCGACAACTGTTGCCATATTTTAAAGCATCCGCCCACTTACCCACCTACCTCCACATCGGGTCAGATTATTTTGAAGAACATCCACTGCGGTGAGCACCAACACCCATCACACAACCACGATGGAGAAGCCGCACAAGGCTCACCAAAAGCCCTCGGCAGGAGCCAAGGCAGAAAAGAAGGACAAGGCAAAGGGCGTCGACCGCTCAGCCGTCAAGGGATACAATCCCAAGGTGCGCCAACCCGCTGTCGCCAAGCTCACCCACACCAGGCCTTCACATCCCAATCATGGCGGTCGGCCAACCTGGCGGCGCGGCGCACGGCCGAGAAGGACCAGAAGCGCCTCCATGTGCCGCTGGTCAACCGTAACCCGGAGGAGCGCAAGGTGACGGGCCAGAAGGGCCAGGGGATGGACGAGGGCGCGCTCCCGCCGCCGCCGTTCATTGTCGGCATCGTTGGCCCGCCAGGCGTCGGCAAGACGACGCTCCTCCGCTCCCTCGTCCGCCGGTACACCAAGAACAACCTCGCGGACCCGCAGGGACCGATCACGGTCGTGTCGGGCAAGACGCGTCGCATCACGTTTATCGAGTGCGGCAACGACCTCAACTCGATGATCGACCTCGGCAAGGTCGTCGACCTCGTCCTGCTCATGATTGACGGCTCGTTTGGCTTCGAGATGGAGACGTTTGAGTTTCTCAACGTGCTTCAGGCCCACGGTTTCCCCAAGGTCATCGGCCTCCTCACCCACCTCGACCTCATTAAGAAGCAGCAGACGCTCAAGGACACCAAGAAGCGCATCAAGCAGCGTTTCTGGACGGAGATTTACGACGGCGCAAAGCTCTTCTCGCTGTCCGGCGTCATGAACGGTCGTTACCCCGACGCCGAGATCAACCTCCTTACGCGCTTCATGTCAGTCGTCAAGTTCCGCCCGCTTGTCTTCCGCAACCAGCACCCGTACCTGCTCGCAGACCGAATCCAGGATCTCACGCCGCGCGAGGCCGTGCGCGCGAACCCCAAGATCGACCGCACGATCACGCTCTACGGCTATCTCCGCGGCCCGAACCTCCCGGCACGCAACGCCAAGATCCACATCCCCGGCGCAGGCGACCTGGAAGTCAAAGAGGTTGAGCGGCTCAACGACCCGTGCCCACTCCCCACGCTCGAGAGCGAGCGCCGCCGCCGAATGGGCGAGAAGGCCAAGCTCATCCACGCACCGATGAGCGATGTCGGCGGTGTCATGTACGACAAGGACGCCGTGTACGTCAACGTCCTCGGCTCGTTCTCCAAGGATGGCGACCAGCCCAAGGGCGAGGGCGAGCAGATGGTCATGGACCTGCAGGACGCGAACGAGACGCTGGCCGAGGGTATCGCCAAGTCCGAGATCCGGCTGTTCGGATCGTCGTCTGCCCCGCTCAGTGTCGACCAGGGCGGTAAGCGCGAGCGGAGGCGCGCCGAGCCGCGGTTGGGCGGACCTATGCTTGGCGCCGACGACGATGACGAGGACTTTGACGACGAGTACGACGAGGACGACAAGCGCGACGGCGGCCGCTTTGAGGAGATTGACGACGACGGCGAGGGCGAGGATGTCGACTACGCCGGATCCGACTCGGACAACGACCTCGAGCTGGCCACTGGCTTCGAGCAGGACGGCGGACGGGTCAACCTGTCTGACGACGAGTACGACGGCGACGAGCCCGAGGTCGAGTTTGATGACGAGGACGAGGACGACGAGGACGAGGATGTGCCCCGCTGGAAGGTCAACATGAGCGAGCGCGCTGCTCAGGGCTTCACCGAGCGCATGCAGCGCCGACGCAACCTCATGGGCTTGATCTACGGCGACGAGCTGTCACCAGACGAGATTGCTGCTGGCAAGACCCGCCCGTCCTCGGCGGATGCCGAGTCATCAGCCATGGCGATCGCGCATGACGGTGGCCTGTTGCGCGTCAGCGGCGGCAACAATGCCGGCGACGACGGCGACCAGGTCAAGGTCGACTTTGACCCGCGCGAGCTGGAAGCAAAGTGGACAAACGACGAGCTCCTCGACTCGCTGCAGGGCCTGTTTATCTCCGCGCGCATGGGCGAGGAGGGCGAGGACGGCCTGCCGTACGAGGAGGCTGGAGACGACTTTGAGGACCTCGAGGGCGGCGAGGACGGCGACGACGCCGTGCCGTACGTTGGCGTCAAGCCAGCCGGTGCCGACGACGTCGCAGCCGCCCGCGAGGAGGCCATGGCGCGCAAGAAGAAGGCACTCGCGGCCAAGTTTGACGAGCAGTACGACGGCGGCTCGGACGACGAAGAGGGCGGCAACATGGACTTTTACGACGCTCAAAAGGCCGAGATGGCGCGCCAGCGACAGCTCAACGAGGCCGAATTCGAGGGCATGGACATTGACGCCCGTGCCCAGATCGAGGGCTACCGCTCGGGCATGTACGTCCGCCTCGAGATTGACAACGTCCCGTGCGAGCTCATCGAGCACTTTGACCCCCACTTCCCCATCATTGTTGGTGGCCTCCTCGCTGCTGAGGAGCGCTTCGGCTACGTCACGGTCCGTATCAAGCGCCACCGTTGGTTCACCAAGACGCTCAAGACCAACAACCCGCTCATCTTCTCGCTTGGATGGCGCCGGTTCCAGTCGCTGCCGATCTACCACCTCGACGACCACTCGATCCGAAACCGTCTGCTCAAGTACACGCCCGAGCACATGCACTGTCACGCGACGTTCTACGGCCCGGTCTCAGCGCCCAACACGGGTTTCTGCGCGTTCAACTCGCTCACCAACGACGCGCCGGGCTTCCGCATCAGTGCCACTGGCGTCGTGCTTGACATTGACCGCTCGACCAAGATTGTCAAGAAGCTCAAGCTCACCGGTGTGCCGTACAAGATTTTCAAGAACACGGCCTTCATCAAGGACATGTTCAACTCGGCGCTCGAGGTGGCCAAGTTTGAGGGTGCCAACATCCGCACCGTGTCCGGCATCCGCGGTCAGGTGAAGCGCGCGCTCGCCAAGCCCGAGGGATGCTACCGTGCGACGTTTGAGGACAAGATTCTCATGTCGGACATTGTCTTCCTGCGCGCATGGTACTCGATCGAGCCAAAGAAGCTGTACAACCCTGTCACGTCGCTGCTGCTCGCCGACAAGAAGGGCTGGCAGGGTATGCGCCTCACAGGCCAGATCAGGCGTGACGAGGGCGTCGACACGCCGCTCGACCCCAACTCGGCGTACGGCAAGATTGAGCGCAGCACGCGCCGCTTCAACCCGCTCAAGATTCCGCGCAAGCTGCAGGCCGACCTGCCATACGCGTCCAAGCCCAAGATCCTCAAGGCGCAGTCCAAGCCGACTTACATGCAGTCGCGTGCCGTCGTTCTCGGCGACGAGGAGAAGAAGGCCGTCGCGCTCCTGCAGCAGATCCAGAGCCTGCGCAAGGACAAGGTGCAGCGCCGCAAGGACAAGCAGGAGGAGCGCCGTGCCGAGCACCGCAAGGAGGTGGAGAACTCGGAGGACAGGCGGAGCGAGAAGATCCGTGCGGAGCGCAAGGAGAGGCTGCGTACCGAGGCCATCAAGCGCAAGCACCAGGAGGAGACGGCCGGCGGTGCTGGCAAGAGGAGGAAAAAGGCATAGATGGGATTGTATGCATTAGTGTTTTTCTGATGAGCCGCCAGTGGCCGGTGACCAACAGGCGGCTGCTTGCCACTCGCCACTCACCAACCCTCTCCTGATTCTTCAACTCGTCCAACTTGCACGCCTCGCCTGACTCACACACCGCACCCAACCATCCCTATGCCAATGCCTGCATTGTGCTGTGCTGTCTGAATGTATGTCTATGCTCTATGATAATCTATGATACTACAACTGTGGTGCTCTACTCGGAGGCAAGCTCGGGGTTGCGCACGGCGTGGCCGGCGAGCGCGCGGCGGAACGCCTCGAGGGTGACACCAGCCGCGGCGCCCTGGGACGCGGTGCGCTCCTTGTCGTTGGGGCCCGGGGAGCCGGGGCGTGAGGCGGCGGGCGAGCCGACGACGCTGTCGTTGCCGGTGAGCTCGCCGGTGGGCTTGATGCCGGCGGCGATGTGCTGGCGGTCGCCGGAGAACGACGCGGCGCGGGAGCCGGCAGGCGTGACCAGCGGGGTCGAGTCGGGGGTGGCGCGGGGCTCCTGGCGGCCGACGGGCTGCTCGATGACGAGCTTGAAGGTCTGGGTGGCGGCGTCCCACTGCGCGCGAACGTGCGACAGGTCCTCGACGAGGAAGTCGGGGCGCTCCTTCTCGAGGTCGGCGGCCGAGTGCGACGTGCAGGTCGCGAGCACGCGGCAGCCAGCGGCCTTGCCGGCGCGGATACCCGTGGGGGCGTCCTCAACAACGAGCGACTCGAAGGGCGAGGCGTTGCAGCCCTCGGCGCCGAGGAGGTACGGGTCGGGGAAGGGCTTGCCGCGCTTGACGTCGTCGGCGGTCACGAAGACCTTGGGGGTGGTGAGGCCGGCGATGGGGATGGCCTTGCCGGCGTAGAAGTAGGTGGACGAGGTGCAGATGGCCCACTTCTCCTCGCCGTTGCGCTGGTCGTTGGCGGCCGAGAGCTCGCCGAGGAGGCGCTCAACGCCGGGGAGCACCTCGATGCCGGACTTGCCGGTGCGGGCGCCGATCTCCTCAGCGTTGGTGAGGATGGCGGTCTCGAAGCGGACGACCTCGGCGGGCAGCTTGTCCTCGGGGATGTTGCACCACTTGCGCAGGGCGTCGATGGTGCGCATGCCGTGCGCCGAGTGCAGGATGTCCTCGAGGTCGAGCGGGTACGACTCGGCCATGAGCTCCCAGGCCTTGACGACGGCGGGCGACGAGTTGATGAGCGTGCCGTCCATGTCGAAGAGGACCGACTCGACGTTGATCTCGACGATGTGGGGCGTGGCGCTGTTGGCGAACGAGCCGCGGCGCGAGGGAGCGGCGGACGGGGGAGCGGTCGAGGTGGGGGTCGGCATCGCCGACATCTGGAAGGCCTCCTTGGTGAAAACGGACATTGTGGCGGTGTGGTGGGTGGGGGGTGGTAACGAGTGGCAAAGGTGTTGCGGTTGCTTGAGCTGTCTTTTGAGTGCTTGGTGACTGGTTGAGTCTTTTGATGTCGAGACTTGAGATGATGTTCAACTTCAAGATCAACAAAGCTGCGGGTTTTATCTCCCCCACCGGCGTCGCCAGCGCTCCCCCCACGCCGACACAAACTTTGCACTTGCAGCTGGCATCTCGGCGGCCTCCGTGTCGTGTCCGCAGCGGCAGAATGCATAGAGTTGGGGACTTGGCCGCCGCTCCCGTACAAGCACCGCACCGCAGGCATATCCCGCGCGCAGATGACGCGGTGGCTGACAATGCCAGTCCCCCCGAAATCACGCAGATAAACACTACCCTGTTTGCTGCGGCACGTGTCACAAAACGAGGGGGGTAGAGGGGCGATTGCGTCGGCGGCATACCAGCAGCACAGCAGATTTGACCGAGCCACTGCCGCTCGTGCTATCTCGCGCAAGCCGAGGGGTGCCGACGTCATGGCGCGTTTCGACTTTGGTGCGAGCGAACCAGCGTGCTGGGATGCCGATTCCAAGGTGTTTGAGGGATTAACAGTGTGCCATTCTACGGGCGCGCGGCAGGGGCAGGTGGCTGCAAGTGCAGGGGTAGGGGGGGCAGGTGGGCACAGCTGTGTCAGACGCTATCGTATCAGCAGCAGAATATCGCACTGACTGCCTGCGGGCTGTCAGCCCGTAGTAGTCAGTCACGCCGTAGTAGTCGGTCACGCCGCAGCGACAAGCACGACATGACACGACACAACACGACACGACACGATGCGGCGTCGTACGTTGACACGTCTGCTGAGAAGGAATGCAGTAACTCATCATCGATCGATCAGGCCACGTACAGCAGCGAAGCTTCTGGCCAGGCTGGCTGGTCGCAATGGCACTACAATGCTAGTCTGTGAGCTGTATCAGTGACGACGGGGGGGAGTACGGCGCTGGCGCCGAGACCGTTGCCGCCGCGGCCGCGTCGCAACCCGCCAACCCCGGTGCGACGTGTCGCCACCTCGTCGTGCGGCGGATGCACGCCCGCCCGCCAGCACCCTCGCGTACATTCCGTGGGCTTTGCATCTATCGTCTCGCTGCGCTCTGCGCCCGCTGCCGCTGCCGCGTCGTCGCCAAAATTGCCAGTTTGCCACGCGACTGCGATAATGGGGTCGCTGCAGATTTTTTTTATCTCGGCTCGTCAGGGCGGGCATGTGATGGACTGGACCCTGAATCCTGCTGCCCCTGCCGCCGGCGAGCAGTGTGGCGGCACGTCACCCACACCACCCCGTCCATCTCACAACACTGCAGCGCACACGATTCCAGGGTGGGGTGCACTCGTCTGTCGGTTCGGAGAAACGGTGGCCGGACGGGGACGGGGATGAGGGGAGTAAAGGGTGCAGCCCGTACGCCGCCCACGTCACGGCTGCGAGCACGGTCACGGCGGCCAGTGTCCCTCGAACGTTGTTGATACTGGCCGCATTATCGCGCAGCCGACAGCGTATCTGCAGACATGTTTAAGACGACAGATCCTGCGCAGCTTTGTGGTATCTCACCCTCGCCACTGGCACTTAAGACAACCAACTCGTCCCACACTAGACAGAAACTTAGACCAACCAACTTGACTTCATCACGTTCATTACCTCCTCACCCAACACACTCCCACACCCACCCACGCACCCACTCATCACCATGTCCCGCGCCGCCTCCACCGTCTCTACCGCCCCCTCGTCACCTCGCGCCCACCCCATGTTCGAGGACTTGACCATCGAGTCGGGCGCGACCACCCCTGGTGAGTACACTGTCGTCTCTTCCTCTTCCACCAGCTCACACCCACCAGAACGCCGCCTCTCGCTCGACAACCTGCCCCCTTCGCCCCTCCCTTCGGGCAAGCACCGTATCGCCGTCATCGGCTCGGGCTCGTGGGGAACGGCCCTCGCCAAAATCGCCGCCGAGAACGCAGCGCGCCACGCCGACCAGTTCGAGCCCACCGTCAACATGTGGGTCCGCGAGAAGCAGGCAAGTGTCATAAGCAGCTGTGTGAGAGACACCACACTAACACCTCTCCAGGTCAACGGCAAGAAGCTCACCGAGGTCATCAACAAGACGCACACCAACCAGCGCTACCTCCCCGACGTGTCGCTCCCGACCAACCTCGTCGCGGTCCCCCGCCTGCCCGACGTCGTCCGCGACGCGACCCTCATCGTCTTTGTCACGCCGCACCAGTTCCTCCCGACCGTCATCTCCGACCTGAAGCGCGCCAAGGCCATCCACCCCGGCGCGCGCGCCATCTCGGCCATCAAGGGCGTCGAGGTCGAGGGCGCCGAGATCAAGACTTTTGCCAGCGTCATCGAGCGTGACCTCGGCATCCCTTGCTCTGCCCTCTCGGGCGCCAACATCGCCCTCGAGGTCGCGCTCGAGCAGTTCTGCGAGACGACCATTGGCTGCCCCACCCACTCGGACAGCGAGCTCTGGCACGCCGTGTTCGACGCCCACTCGTTCCGCGTCACCTGCGTCGAGGACGTCAACGGCGTGTCGCTTGGCGGCGCGCTCAAGAACGTCGTCGCCCTCGCCGCCGGCTTCGTCGACGGCCTCCGCCTCGGCGGCAACACCAAGGCCGCTATCCTCCGCATCGGCCTCAAGGAGATGACCGAGTTCTGCCTCGAGTTCTTCGAGGGCTCGCAGCGCAACACCTTCTCCAACGAGTCGGCCGGCGTCGCCGACCTCATCACGACGTGCTACGGTGGCCGCAACCGCAAGTGCGCCGAGGAGTTTGTCAAGTCTGGCTCTTCGTTTGACGACATCGAGCGCCGCCTCCTCAACGGCCAGAAGCTCCAGGGCACCGCCACCGCCGAGGAGGTGCACACCTTCCTCAAGGCCCACGGCCGCGTCGCCGCGTACCCCCTGTTTGAGCGCGTGTACCAGATTGCCTTCAACGGCCTCCCGCCTGCCCAGCTCGTCAAGGGCCTCTAAGGCGTGCCGTGTTGTCCACCACACCATGTACTGCGCCCATAGGCGCTCTTGTATCCCTAATTTTTACTGCATTTCAACCGGGAATAGATCCGGAGCAGGTGCAGGTCACCGCTTAGATACATAGACATCAACAATGCATCAGAGAATGAAGAGCGAAAGTAGCGAGCAGAGAGGTTGTGATTGTGACAACGGGGTATGAGGTGTCTGCAACGGGAGTGAGAGCATTCTTGGGCACATGCGGGCTGTGAGTGATGGTCGTGACAAGAGAGCATGAGACGTCCGCGACGGGGAGGAGAGTACTCCTCGCACACACCCAAGTCGCCAACCCGGGGCGGCTGAAGGCGTTTGGCCCCCGTCGACACCAACCCACAGACCCGCCCATCATCCTAGACAACAGAAGCCACACTCGCAGCAAGGGAACACCCCAAGGGTGTCGGCACCGCCATCTCCCTGCGCTCCTATCTCCCCTTCATGTCCTTGTATCTCCCTTCGTATCCTATCACCGCTCTTGCCCCCTGGCCAAATTAAGGCCCTATCTGTCGACAAACACACTGCCAGCCCCCACGCGCGGGCCTCATCCCCCCCGCCAGTGGCCCCAACCCGGTCCCACTGGTCGCGCAGCCGGCAGCTGGTGTCTCCCCCTCGCCCCGCCGGGCGGCTCGGTACGGGCGGAGGCGAGAGGACGCGATGGGGCTCGCCCAACCCTGCCCCCAGTGCCGAGGGCTGCCGGTCCCATGTCGACTCCAGCAATGTCGCAACAAGCGAGGTGCTACCCCCTCGGCGCTGCTTCCCTCCTATGCAACCCAATTTTGCGTAAAACATCCAAGGCCACTTAGCTCAGCTGGTTAGAGCGCATGCTTAACACTTGTAAGCGTTACGCATGAGGTCGGCGGTTCGATCCCGCCAGAGGTCACAGCCTGGTTATATCAGTCGGTAGATAGTTTGACTCTTACTACTAAGACATCAAAATGTCATGGGTTCGAGCCCCATACTAGGCTTAAATCTTTTGTATTGGGCTGGCAGCGCCTAATACAATCGTTTTGTATTACCTGGCTTGAACATTTGTGATCCACCGAGGAGGGATCAATACAAAAGTGTTGGCATTTGTGATTGCTCTTTCCTCCACGTCTAGCACAATGTCTTCCTCTCCGCCTGCAACTACTTTCATGCACCTCCCAACCGTGTCGACGTTAATATTAACATCCACGATCTTCAACGACAATAGCACCTTTTAGCGTCACGTATACATCTCCTCAGATTAGGAGTCAAAATCATCTGTAGCCCATGGGATGGCGGTTCGTGCTAAGCCCAATGGGTTGCAGACAGATCCCTTTTGACCTATTAATCTGTGGAGATCTGTACCTGCGATGCCAGACCGCAATGCTACTCTTAGACAGATGGGATTAGACTTCCCCAACTATGTGCATTCTTTTGCTCATGTGAAGTTGGTGCTATTGTCTCAGCACATCCGACTGCTACCTATCGCGACCTACTTCATCATGATGCATTGTGTACTTCATATGATAATGCGTCTCCTACGTGCCATGCTACGCCCGACTGCGCCACGCTCCAACACCACGGCCTATAGAGGCAGACCGCACACCATGCAGTCGGTCGCAGTCGCCTCATTGATGAACGTGCAGTGAGGGCAGGCCTTTTCGCCACCCACATCTGGCGCGACTGCCGGTGTGCCGGTGCCGGATCGCTCGGCGCTGCCCGAGCCGCCGGGAGACTCGATGCCCATACCTGCCAGCTGCTCAGCCGTCGTTCCGCTGTCGTTGCCAAAGCTCGCCGACGCGCCCTTGGTCGACTCGGCGAGCATTAGCAACGTCTGCCAGGCGGGAGAGTGGAAGAGCTTTTCCAACGAGTTGGCGTGCTTCGGGTTTGCGTGCGCCGTCGCCACCTGTCCGATGAGCTTCTGCTCCTCCGTGGAGAAGGATCCGTGCAGACACAGGAAGGTAACGAGGTGCCAGTCCGACAGCCACTTCTCCACCTCCTTCTTGATGCGAGCGGGCCAGGTGCCCGTGTCCGACACCTCGAGGTCGGAGCCGCCGAGGATCTTGAGGAGCTCGCGAATGACGACCTCGAGCGACTGGTTATGCAGACCCGGGCGATTCTCGACAGGGAAGTTGGTCGAGACAAACAGCGGATCGGGGTCGACAGGGAAACCGTGTGTCACGTTGACAAACAGGTACTCGACGGGGAAGGTCGGCTTGGCGGGCATCTTGACCTGGATGCCGTACTCGTTCTTGAAGCTGTAGAAGACCTCGGGGATGTACTCGCCGTCTCCTGGCTTGCGGACACGGACGACCGATGGGTCGACGCTGCCCTCGACAGTGTTGGCCTTGACCATGGCCTCGGCCTGCTCTGTTGCCTGCCAGCAAGTCGCGTCGATGCCTCCCTCCTCGGTGCCGGTCAGACAGCAGGTCACAAAACGGGAGGAGAAGGCGCCTGTGGGCGACGCCTTGGTGGCGAGAGGGTGAGAAACCTGGTACTGGGCGCTGGCGAGCATCTCGAGGCCCGATGCCGTGTAGCTCTGCGCGTGGCGCTTGTAGAGCGTCTTTGTAATGTCCTCTGGGTCGCTGCAGGGTCAGCACATGTCCACACCGGCCGCACTCACGGAGTCAGATCCGTGTAGATCATGCCGACGACACCGAGGCCCTTCTGACACCAGGTCGCAATCTCCGTCACACGCTTCTCATCCTCCCATGGCGTCTCGATGGTCAAACCGTCCACTTCGCCTTCCTGCTGGGGCTCCCATACTGCCTCCACCACGACCTTGACGCCCATCGGTACCTTCTCATACTTGTCGTAGCGGCCGATGAGGAAGCCAAAGCGCTGGGTACCGGTTCTTCGCCATGCGCTAAGCAGGCTGTCGATAATGGCGGGGGTCGCAAACTCGACGTGGTCGACCATGCGGAACGACTGAGACTGAAGCGTGAGGGCCGAGGGCTGGCACTTGGAGCAGATACCCTCGGGGAATGGCGCGTGGGTTCCCGATGGGCATGGAGTCAAGACGGCGAGTGACAGGGGTGTGAGTGGCGGCACAGAGGATGAAGAAGCGGCAGATGGCGGGCGTCCAGCTAGGAGCTTGCGCAGATATGCGTGGAACGACAGATGCTTGATCTGGTTCTCGGCCTGGTACTTTGCATCATAGGGCTGCAGGGTCAGTTATCATCATGAACAGTAGCTCACCTCCAATGGCATGCAGTAGTCGCACATGGCCTTCTCACCGTGGCGACAGAAGGCATTGTCGCGCTTGCGGTCAATCTTGCCGCTCTGGCTGTTCCAATACACGTCGATGTCGGGCTCGACAACGTGGTCGAGGTTGGGGCCTGTGGGCACTGCGGATGGGGTGGCAGTTCCGGACGTTGAAGCCGATGGCGCAGCCGGGCCGCCACGCAGCGTGGCGGGCGCTGGCGGGGCCTCTGACGGGGTTGACGAGCCGGCCTCGGCGGGCTTGTACGACAGGAACAGGAGGTCCCCATGGCTGCGAGGTTAGACACACCAGAGTTCTCCACCTCACCTGAAGCCCATGTCCGACACCTTGCGGCCCTTGAGAGCGTCGAGGGTGACCTTCTCAGCCGCCGCGCCAGGCTGGTTGCTCAGCGTAACGGTGGACAGGTCTGGCTGCGGCTCGCTCTTGGGGATCGTCTCGAGGATCTTGGCGGTGAGGTCCTCACCGGATGTCGTCGGATCGACTGTTATCCTCGCCGTGCCGGCCGGCGAGCGAATGCGAAGAAGCTGGCGTGTCAGTGGGTGCTGCGATGACATGAGCTCGGGGGTGCTTACCATGGTGAGAGATGTGGATCAAGGCCGTCAAGTGGGGTTACAAGGGGAGATACAGGTGTGCGGGGTATCTGTATATGCTGAATCACGTCGCTGATTATTACCGAGACGGTGCTTGGTCGTGAGTTGAGATGATGTGACGGACAGAACAAGAGAGAATCACTCAGCACAAGTCGACCACTCCTCTTGTCGACATTCATCTCCGACTTGGGTCACAGACGTCAGCGCTTCAGGTACAGGCGGGAGTATTCTCACGTGGCGCGGAGGTTCATCTCCGTGTTGCCACCCAACGTCACACAGAGTCGGCCTTGTGCGGTGCGGTTGCATCAACGACGAGGTCGCGACATTGGATCGTGATCAAACAGCACGTGCAGCACAATGCCGAGGCTGCAGATCTTACAGTGAGTGGGGGTCGGTGGTTGGGTGTGGGGCTTGATGGCGACGGCGAATCAACTCACACCCCCAGTCACAAATCATACCACCCTTACAATGAGAAGAACAAGCAGCGGGTACGCGAGGACGAGGCCAAGGCGGCGGCCGAGCAGCTCGCGCGCGAGCAGCGCGATATGGAGATTGTGGGTTGCTCAAAGTTGTGGTGGTGCTCATATCCAGGCGTCTGAGGCCCGCTTGACCGAGCTCCGGCGCCGTGCCGGCTCGCCAGAAGACAACCTCCCCTCGACGTCGTCTTCGCGGCCTGCAGGCGACTCGCTGCTCGAGCGGCATAGGAAGGAAAAAGCGCGGCAGGAGAAGAGGGAAAGAAAAGCACGCGACCGACTTGACTTTGACTTTCCAAGCGAGACAAAGGGGAAGGGCAAGGCGGTGGAAGTGGAGGCGGACAACGACAGGCGAGAGTACGAGGACCGGTTCACGTCCGGCGGGCACCTCAACTTCTGGGCCGACCTGGAGAATGTGCGTTGGGGTATCGCGGAGACAGAAACAGTGCTGACACTCCCCAGGGCAAGGACACACCCGCGCCCGTGCCGACGCTCGCGGAGATGGCCAAGAAGAAGGCCGAGCAGGAGGCAGACCGGTTCACAATGTACCTCGGCCGGCCGGAGCGCGAGACCAAGCCGTGGTACACGGACCGCGAACTGAAGCGCGTCGAGGACAAGGAGACGGGCGAGCGGGCTGAGGAGCGGCGCGCGCGGGACAGGTGAGTGGGTGTGGCGGGTGATAGTCTGGCATGTGTCGGACTTTGGCGCGCCGGTGGCATTTGGCCTGGTACGGGCTAGTTACGGCTTGTCCGAGCGTGGTGGCGCGCCCACCAACAGCGCTGCTAGCGTGCGATTGTTGCGCGCCTCCCACGACAAGATTGCCTCCCACACATGATCGCGCGGCGCTGACCTATCCCTCCTCGCAGACGAAAAGACGTGCGATCGAAGGAGCGCCACGATCCTCTCACGAGCATCCGCAAGTCGTTGGCGGCGCCATCAGCGGGCGCCACCAAAGCCGGTGGGCGCGGCGGCAGCGGCGGGGGGCAGAGCGAGCGCGAACGTGCACTGGCTCTCATTGCCAAGCGCAAAGGCGAGCCGGAACGACGCGGCAACCCGTGGGACACGCCCGACTCTGCAGCCGGCTGGACCGAGGACTTTGAGCGCCGCAAAGACCTCGCGGGGCACAAGTATACCTCGTCGTGGGACACGCCGCGGCGCGCGCGACGCGGCTGGGAGGTGTAGTGCGTGCCGTCGTCGCGCTGTTTCAACGCGTCCTCGCGAGGTACATTACCGACGTGCCTCTGCTCGACATTCACACCGACGCGCTCGGCATGTGACTTCTGGCGTTACGAGCATGACGAGAGATTCATTCCATTGGGTCTGCTATTTGCGTTTTTCGGGTCTGCAAGGTTTGCAAGTTTGCAAGTTTGGCATGAGTTGCACGGGTTACAGATGGATTCCGACCCCCTTCACGCGGTCGCGTCTCCTTGACGACAACCAACGCGTCGGCGTCGCGGCGGTAGTCGTCTCGGTCGACTTGAAACGGAGCACTTTTTTCCTTCCTGCTTGGCGTCTGCTTCACACTCGGGAGCGTGACATGCACGCCCGGAACACGCTTCAAACACGACGTCGGGCTTGTTTTCGATCACACGGGCACGAGATGATACAAGCTTCGTGGCGGGCGTGCCTAGAGAACCATGGCGGCTTCGGCAGCCTCGGTCCAGGACGTGGACGAGCGGCGGGCGGCGTCGTCCTCGAGGCCAAGCACGGTGTCCTGGTCGTGGGACATGCGCGTGAGCGTGTCGCCTGTGTGCGATGTGCGCGATGTGCCAGACGGAGGTGACATGCAGCCAGGGTTATTCCCGATTGGAATGTGACGAATCGAGGGAGAGGTTTGTACCCGGCCAGGGTGTAGTCGCCGCACGACCAGCGTCGATTCCAAGCCAAAGGAAGCATAAGCCGACACACGCGAGTTTCAAGACCGCGCGAGGGTGCAAAACAAGCGGGAACGGGAGCAGCGGTGGTTAGTGACGAGAATGGCTGAGGCTAGAGCTACAGCTCACGCAGGAGCGAGCCCGCCGCGTCCGAGTCGGCACGGATGCGGTCGTGCGACTCGGGCAGCGCGTCGGGCGTGTCGACGCCGTGAAGGTTTGAGTTGCAGTCCATTGTGTGCGGGGAGCTCGTCTGATGGGTGATGGTGAGGAGGGACGAGGTGGCGTGAGAACGGCGGGCGGTGGGGAGCTCGAGGCAGCTAGGCCTGCTGCCGGGCTCGCCTGACCTCGAGGGGCATACCGTCGCTGCCCCCGCCTGCGCCTGCGCCTGCGCCTGCGCCTGCACAGCCAGTGGCGGCGACACTTGTGCGTATTCCAGGCGTGTTCCAGTGGCGTCATGGCCGCAAACAGCCCAGTGGATCTGGCTCTGGCCGTCCGTTGCCCGCTGCCACATGACCCGTGACTGACGCCAGCAGCGAGTCACTCGCCCGACGCTGGCAACCTTATGCGAGCGTCTTCGGCGCAGAGCAGCATGCCCCCGCAGCGGCGTGCTCCTCCCGACAAAACTTTTAAACTCCACGCGTGTGCCTGTGATTCAACTGGGCTGCTTCGGCACCGCCACCCCTCGTAAGCACGCGCGCGTACTACATCGGCTAGTGGAGAATTGGTGCTGGCGAATGGGCAGGATGCAATTGGAGTGCCGTGGTGGCCGATACATGTGGCCCGAGTCAATCATGAATGAATGCACACGATCAACGCCAAGCCGGGCGGCGCGCCAAGCATCGGCATTGTTCTCGCCCCCCCCGTTTGGTACGACGACGAGGTAGTTGGAATGGCAGGAGATCAGGAGAATTACCGGGGGGTAAAAAGTGCCCGAGTGCGGCGGCTGGTGTGGCTGTGGCTGGCCGGATGGCTCTCCGGCTCGCCGGCACCGACGTGTCTGGCACAATGAATTATGATACAATGGTGGAGCTGCCGGTGGTGGCGAGCTGGGCCGAATGCGGCGTCGGCGTTAGACTGCCATTAGAGGAGTTGGTGGACTTGAAGCTGAGCCTGCTCGCACCCATTTTCGCGACGCTTCTCGCTCGGCTAGTGAGCTCATGGCCACGACGACGACGACGACCGACGACGCCGACGTCGATGGCTACGGCACGGCCAAGTGATCGAGCGTGCATCCCCTCCGGGAGCAGAGTGCTTATTTTGTCGTAAATCGTTTAGCTCCAGGGGTGCACGTTCACCACCCAGCCTGGAATGCCGTAAGGCGCCCTCGAGACGTTCCGCTGGGAGCGGTGGGCAGCATCCCAGCACAAGCGCTCACCGGTGGGCAACGCTGTTCCAGCAAAAGAACGAGCGCTAGCAGCCGGGCCTGTGGTATGCTGCGTCGCGGTCGCTCGCTCGGTCGCGCACAGGGCGTGGAACATACTCGGCTCGGCCATGCACTGCACTTGTTTGGTTCAGCCAGCGAGCCGTGTGTACGCAGGCGGCCAACACACACAGTGCTTGCAGCGAGCAAGCCAACCCTAAGCTAAAGTAATTGCACAGTACTGCCTAAATGCATAGAGATGTCTGCGCAACGACGACACACACACCAGACGCCGCCACGGCCTTGCCCCCCTTCAATGTCACCTCATTCCAAGACACGTCGTAGTTGTTTGCTCGGCACAGAGGCCGCCGCGATCGGCCTCCCTCAGCACAGTGTGACTGCACGTTGGCATTATTAATCGTGACACACGGCGTGGGCCGGGTGCCTCTGCGTTTGTCGCCGCCGGTGGTCGTCGTCAAGGTGCGGTCATGTCGGGTTGACGCGGGCTTGCCGGGCTGCGCGATGGCAGGTCGTCGGTGGGCAGGTGGGCGGCGGCACGACGGCACGTTTGATTGATGGCAAAAGGTTGTTACCAGAGCTTAGAACCAGCGCCAGGCACGGCATGTTATTGGACACGGTCGCTCACGATCCCTTGTCTCAGACGAACGGACGACCGAGCAGCATGGCATGGCTCTGGCATGGCACGGGTGCGTGCTCTGGGCGCGCGGGCGGCTTCTGGCGATCGCACTGATCACACACTGCGATGGCACGGATGCAGCGTGTTTTGCTAGCGCCGGTGTGCGTGTTGAGCGGATTGATGTCTAGCTGTCTAGCTGTCTGAGACGTGGCAGTAGCAGCAGTCTGCATGCGTTCCTGGGTGAGTTTTCGGCAAAGTTTGCCAGAGGCTGGCCGGCACGCATGGATGGCGAAGGGGAGAAAAGGTGAAGGGGCCAAGCAGCAAGGGGCAGGGGCCCAGAGGGGGGCGAAAAGGGGGGGATGAACGCTCTCAGGGACAGAGGCCAACCAAGGTCCGTAGATGGTCGTTCTTTGGCCCAAAACGTAATTCAGCCCCTGACAGAGTGCTTCCTCCCTCCTTGGCCGCCGCCGCTGCCGCCGCCGCCGCTGCCGTCTGCGTCGTGTTTGTGCCCGGGGGCAAGGAGCAGCAAGAGCCAGGCCCCCAGGCCCCCGTGTGCGCCCCTGAGGAAAATGTAGATCACAACAAGCGTCATTGCACGCAGCCGCCAGCCAGCGCCACCCACCCACACAACTCCACCACCATGACACGCTCCTCGGCCTCCAGAATCCTTACCACACTCGGATCTCTGGTGCGCTTTTCGAGGGTTCCCGGGTCGAGCCCGTGGGCCGTGTGCCGTCAGAGCGTGCCGAGAGCGTGAGGTAGAGCGTGAGCATGGCCCATATCGCGTGTTTGCAGCTCGCACACCGCGCACACCTCGTCGTCCACCTGACAACGTTTAATTTTCAAGCGTCAGGCGGCAAGGCGAGGCAGGAGGCGGCGGGGGCGGCGGTGGCGGCGTCTCCTCGCTCGCTCGCTCGCTCCCTGCCGGCCGGCCCAAACCAGTGTGATGCACCAGGTCACTAACGCAATGGCGCGTTCCAGGTCAGCAGACTGAGATTAGCAGGGTTGTCTCAGCCAGAATGCCGGCTGCTGCTGCTGGCAGGCAGCTGGCAGCCTGCGCGCGACTGCCCGATACACCACCGGCTGCCTTCCCCGCCGCCCCCCGTCACACTCCCCCCCCCCCCCCGAGCCCATGCCTATAAGAATCTTTGTTTTCACGCGCCCTTCCCCCGACTTCCTCACAACACATCACACCAGTCAGTCATCCTCCTCCAGCAATGTCCCACAACAAGGAAGAAGACCGCCTCGCCGGCTCCACCTCGACCGCCGCCGAGGTCCCTGCTACCATCCCCCCCGGCAGCGACGTCGCCCGTAACCGTGAGTACCGCCGTGTTTGTTTGGCTCGCCGTTGGCTGGCGGGACTCCTCTCGCCGCTGGCACCGTCGCCAGCTGGCCTTCCTCGCCGCCAGCGGCAGTCTTCTCCTTCCATCGCCCCTCACTGACACGCTACAGACGGTGTCGCCTTCCTCGGCGAGTTTGTCGGAACCACCATGTTCCTTCTCTTTTCGCTCGGTGGCACCAGGTGAGTGCGAAGCACGCGTCGGCGACCCGTCCACGCCCCGCTGACCCTTCTCAGCGTCGCCCTCCAGGCGGCCAACTCGGTCACTGGCCTCGTCAAGGACGGCTCCTCTGTCACCAACTCTGACAACCTGTAAGTGGAGCTTTTTTGTTGTTGTTGTCATGGTGTTGCCGCGCTCCACCACCCTTAACGTCACCGCTGACGGCATCCAGCCTCTACATTGCCCTCATCTTCGGCGCCTCGCTCGCCGCCAACGTGTGGTGCTTCTTCCGTATCTCGGGTGGTCTCTTTAACCCCGCCGTCACCCTCGCCTTTGTTGTGATTGGCGGCATTACGCCCATCCGCGGTGTCCTTCTGTTCATTGCCCAGATCGCTGGTGGTCTTGCCGTGAGTCGATTTTTTTTCCACTGCCTTCTTCGGGCGGTGATCAGTGCGCATTCGTTTTACTAACCCACGTCTCACAGGGCGCTGCTCTTGCCGATGGCCTCACCCCGGGTCCTCTGTTCGCCGCTACTACTCTTGGCGGCGGTGCGTCGATTGCGCAGGGCCTCTTCATCGAGGTCTTCATGACTGCCATGCTCGTCTTCACCATCCTCATCGTCGCCGTTGAGAAGAACAAGGCCACCTTCATCGCCCCTGTCGCCATCGGCCTCTCGTTCTTCATCTGCGAGATGTTCTCGGTCTACTACACTGGAGGCTCGCTCAACCCTGCGCGTTCGCTCGGCCCCGCCGTCATGAACCGCAAGTTCCCCGGCTACTTCTGGATCTACTGGGTCGGCCCCATCCTCGGATCCCTCCTCGCTGCGGGCTTCTACAAGCTCCTCAAGCTTGTCCGCTACGAGACCAACCTTGGCCCCGACTGCGACGGTGACGGTGTCACTTACGAGTACGAGAACGACATGCGCGCCCGCCTGAACCGCATCGAGGGTCTCCTCTCGCAGCAGGTCAAGCAGACGTCGGCCGTCTAAGCAGCTGGTCTGCATTGATCGCCAAACACACGCATGTCCATGCGTCGTGTCCCACTGCGTTGCACACGCGACCATGCGTGTGTACCTATTTTACATACACACTACATCCCCGCACACCCGCCTCCCGTCAACCAAACAGATACACGATAGTGGCCCACGGACAATAGCATGATCAGGCGTTGGGCGTCCCTCGCTGCAGTCGCACAAGTTTTTCTATGCAGCTCGCTTAATACGTACCGGGGTGTTTGTGGTGGCGAGGAGGACTGACACGGCGCAAGGCGAGGATTGCAGAGGAGGACGACGACGCCACGCCCTAGCCTGTGCGCTGAACGCGCCAGTACGGCGTCAGCCGGCGCGCCGGCGACGCCCACATGCACGTCCGGCGCTGCGGCGGCGGCGTGGAAGGAAGCCAGTGAGCGTGCGAGCGTGCGTGCGGGCGCCAGCGCGCCAGCGCGCCAGCGACCGATCATGGCAATCTCTAGGCTGGGATATTTTAATCTGCTCACGACCTAGATCAGTGGCGTCGGCGCTGGCGGCGGCGGCGGCGGCGGCGTCCGCCGGGGGCGTGAGACAGACACGTTTCGAGCAGCTGACCTGCGACCTGCGACTTGCGCGCCTGCGCGACCTGCGCGACCTGCGCGGCCCTGCTGCTCAAACATGCCTCGTTGTCGCCGGCGCCAGGCGCCAAACATCATGCCCTCAGGCCTTGTTGCGCAGGGACAGGACAGACTGGCGGCCTGAGCCTGAGCCGGCTGCGCTGCGCCGGCGTGGCGCACGCCACCTCCGCGCCACGGCGCCCCACGCGCCCATGAGCGACAACTGGTGCATCAGGGCGAGGGAAGAAGTTTACGAGCGGTGGGCGCCGAGCGCGAGCGAGTGCGTCCTCCGACGGAGAGAGCGGAGACGCCGGCGCGAATGAGGACGAGGCAAGGTGTGTGTTTGCGTGCGTGCTCGCCCTCGCCCTAGCGCACTGCCTGCCGGCGGAAGGCGACGTCGCTGGGCGCAGCGCAGCACAGCGCCGAGCGTCATGCTGCCGGACGGGCGCAGCGCTCCAGCGCCCAGACAGCGTCATTGCGTCCGACGGGGTGTGCGCTTCGCGCGCGGTGGGCAGTGAGTGCACTCGCACACGCCGGTGCGCTAGTGCAATGGTGCGCCGCGGCGTCCAGTGCGCAGGCAGTGGGTTGCGTCGACGCGACACGGCGAGCGCATGCACAGTGCCTTGGGGTGCGTTACTGCGCGCCATCGTCCGCGACTGACTGGCTGACACGGTGCGCGCCGTCGTGTCGTCGAGCGCGGGCCCGGTGATACCCGTGTGCAGCGCGTACGTATGTCACGCGCGCCACGGCACGGCACGGTACACGGTACGGCGCGTCGCGTCGCGCCGTCGTCGGGCCAGCCCAGCCGGTATGCACGGCACGCCGCACACACCGCTACGGCAATGCCGGCGCCGTGCCGTGTGGCGTGGCGTGGTGTGGTGTGGTGTGGTGGTGCGGACTCGGCGCCGGCTGTTCGCTGGCGGAATGCTACGCAGCAGCGATCGAGCCGCGGCTGATGGCGACGGCTCTGCCGGCTCCGGCTCTCGGCCTCGCTACGGCTTCACTACGGCACGCTCCGGCGTCACATGCCGCGTTCGCTCAGCCGGCCCCATTCATCACTTCTCGATGCCACATGCATATCGTGTCTATGCGGTGGCGCGCGTCCGACAGTGTGGCGGCGCTGCGCACTCCAGCACAGACTGGCACACTCGCCACACTCGATCGACAGATGCAACAGCCTCAGCCACACCCACATGATGGTGCATAGACATGAGACTCGGTACTGGTGATATTACAATGAGGTTGGATTCCACGGGGCTGCAACATGTGCGCCGCGACTACTCGCCGTCACTGGCCCGCCCACTCGGCGCCCACTCGGCGCCACTCAAAAGCCCACTCCGCGTCACTGGCCCGCCGCCTTCTTTGCGACCTCCCACTCGGCCTGGAGAGCGAAAATCTCCTTCTCCGTCCGCTGGACCTGCAGCCTGAGCGTCGGAGCCTGCGCCGGAAACATCTCCAGCATCTGCGTCCACTTGGTGATCGCCGTCATCTTGTCCTCCATCTCCCTCTCAATGTCCTTGACCAAGCGGCCTGAGGTCGTGGCGGACGAGGACGTAGCCGAAGCGGCCGCTGGAGCAGGACGGACCGCAGGGGCCGACGTCGAGGGGGTAGAAGGGGTCGGGGGATGACGGGGCGCCGCGCGCACCGGCGTTGACACCACGAGAGGCGGAGGCCGGACCACTGGCTGCGGGAGAGCAGCCTTTGAGGGTTTGTCAAACGAGCTCGACGACGACACCTGAGACGCGCCCCTCGCCAGCGAAATGTTGCGGCGGGGCTTAGCCACCTCGGTCGGAGGCTCCGTCACGGCCGGCGGCTTGGCCGCCCTGGGCTTGGAGACGGTAGCTGAAGTCGCAGGCGGCACAGCTACGGCCGCCGACTTGGCCTTGGCAATACCTGCCATCGCCTCGGGCACCAGCGTGGTAGCCTTCGCCTTCTTCGGCTCCTTGACTGTCGTAGGTAAACCGTCAGTGCGGGAGGCCTTGAATGCACCCGCTGCCGAGGTCGAAGCGGGTGTCGCCGACCCGGCGCCGGTCGCACCATTGGTCTGCGGGTCAGTGTGCACGTTCCAGCAAGCCGGGCCAAAGCTGCATCTGCCTTCGTGGAAGAAGGCGCAGACGGAGGACGCTTTCGCTCCAGCGTATGAAGAAGGGCGAGACGGGAGGCAGCTCACCCCTCGGTTCATAAACGCCATCTCCTCGTCGTCGTCGGCGGATGGCATTGTGGCTTTTGCGATTGATTTGGTCGACGAGCTCGAGCCGGCGGCAGCTGGGGTCTTCGCGGTTTTGGCTGGCGCCTTTGCCACCGATTTCGAAGGAGACTTTGCGCTATTGGTCGGCGCCTTCGGTCCTGAAGAGCCTGCAGGAGGCCCTGCTTCACGCGGCTTTGGATTCGGGTTGCCGGCTCCTCCAACCTTGCGATAGATCTCAACGGTGTTGTGGTTGACGTAACCAAACACCAACGTGATCGGCTGGCCGTCGTCCCCAAGGCCGTGGTAGGAAGCAGTCCGATCTTCGAGCCAGCGAGTGTAGTTTGGCTTCTCGCGGTCCTCCTCGGTTCTATACTTCATCGGCAAGATCAACTTTGTGAGGAACACGTCGGTGTCCGGGTCGGCGTTGGAAGATGAAGGTGCCACGAAGGGGGCAGGTGCAGGCGGGGGCTTGGGTGGGGCTTGCTGAGCGGGTTTAGGTGGCGCCGCGGGGTTGGGGCGTTGGGCAGCACGCCGAGTAGCCTCAGGCGCCTTCGGGGCGGGCACCGATGGTGTCGGCAGAGACTTGGCAGCTGGTGTCGGCGACGGTAACCTTGACGGTGCGGCGGGCGGCGCCAAAGACGCCGAAGGCGCTCTGTGATTCCTCGGAGGAGCAACCTTTAATGCAGGCACTGGTGGTGCCGGATCCAGAGTCGGCTGCGATGACGACGAGGCCGACGCGTCCGACGTGGTCCACTTTGGCGCTCTAGGCGCCGTCGGAGGCGCGGAAGCGACGTCAACAACCTCGACCGGCGTGGCAGGCGCTGGCGCCGCGGGCGGATCGATAAACTCGATGTCCGAGTCTGAAGACGACACGTCTCCGTTCGGTGTGCTGGGGGCAGCCGGCACCCGGCTACTCGATGCGACGTGTGGCTCAATAAACTCGATGTCTGACGACAGCTGTCCCGGCTCGATTCGCTTCCAGTCCACCGCGCACCCGTCGTCACGCCAGTGGATGCCCACGTCGCGCTTGCCCTCCCTTCTGAGCTGAATTCTAAGCCGTGAGCGGTACGCATTGCGGTTCTTGCGCCGCGTCTCGGCGTCGCCGCCATACAGATTCGTCGGAAGATCAGATCGTCTGAGGTTAGCGGTGCAACGGTGTGAAATCTCACTTCACAGCATGAACTCCCTCGAGCTGGAGTTTTGGTGGTTCCGGCGTCGGCTCGCGAAAGTCGTCCTTCTCATCAATCAGCTGGTCTTGCTCGAGGTCAATGTCGGGCTTGACGTCTGGGCCGTCGGTAATCAGCTTGGCCTTCTTGGGCGCCGGCTTAGTCGCCTTCGGGGCCTTGAGTTTCGCTACAGCTTTCTTGGGTTTCGGCTCGGCGGCCTTCTTCGGCGACGCGGCCTTTACGGGGATGTTGCCAGCCAGAATACCATCAATGGGATGAAGCGACGGGTGAGGCGGCGGTCTTGGAACCTTTCGTCTTCGTGGCTCGTCGTCCGACGACTCCGAGTCGTTCGACTCTTCGCGCTGGAGAGCTCTCCTCTCCTCCGACTCCTGCGGGGCCTTTGCCTTTGACGGTCCAGCAGCAGCCGACCTCGGCTCATCAGGACGTCGGTTGTAGTTGTTTAATGTGAACTTGAGCGGCGCCGGCTGAGACTGCGACTGGGACTGGGCTTGCCCCGGCGGCGGCGGCGGCAGCTGGGATAATGGAGTGGGTAATGATGGTGGCTTTGAAGGTGGGCGAGCAGGCTCTGGTGCCGGGCGATATGAGTCCGCACGAGCACCTCTCGACGGCCCAGCGGTGCCGTTCACTGGCGGGCGGTTCCGTCTTGGCGAGGGACTCCGGTCTCTCACGCGAGGGGCGTCCTGCGACCACTCCCTACTTGCCGGAGCTGAGGGCGAGTACCGACGATGTCTTGCGTCAGGCGTGTTCGTGTTCGGCTGGCCACTCACCTGCTAGGCGACGGGCTACGCGACGCTTTCCAGTGCCGGCTCTCGTCACGGCGGGGTTGGCGCTCTCCCCGGCGAGGTTCTGGGCGGGCAGGCGGTGGACGCGGCTCGCGGACGACAGTCGGCGCGCTGTACGACGTCTCCCCGTGGTTCTCGTAGTACGCGTTGCTGGCAGCGTCGGCCGCCGACATGCTGCCACCTCTTGCGCCGCCCCTGCCGCGTCCGCGCCCGCGCGGCGGTAACGCGCCCCGCTGGAACCGCAGAGGGACAGTCCGTACCGCCGGCGGGCCGATGTCGGCAGCCCGCCGGATTCGCCCAATCTGCGGGTCGTTCCAAGTGTCCTCGGGATTGCGAGGCGCGCTGGTCGGCGCACCCCCTCGTCCCCGGTAGGACATGGCGCTGGCAGTCGGAAAGGGAGAGTGGGAAAGGAGGAAAGTGAAGTGTTGAAAGATGAGACGAGACTTGTCGCAGACTGGAGCGCGAAGTTGTACATTTCGGCAAGCCAATTCAACGTCACGTGACTCGCCACTTCATCGACGGATGAGGCGCTGTTGATAGCAACGCAGAGACGACCTGTTACATGCATACGACTTCTACTGACGCTCCTTTTCTTTACAGACGGGACACGAGCTGCTCTGAAACCGGTTCCGCCTCTGGGAGTCACGTCTGGATATCCAAAAGCGACTGTGTGTCAGCGGACGTCACAAAGAATCACGACCCACCTTGCCGTTGCGGATCTCGTCGAGCGTGGGAAGCTTGCCCTCGATGAAGAGCTCGGAGGCCTTGGCCACAATCGGGTCGCGTCCCATGGACGCAACGGTGGTGATCTTGCCGTCCTTGGCCTGGTAGAGCACGAACTGGGGTCAGCGCGGCCGGCGTCACAAGAGCCCACCTTGAGCTCCTCGGCGCTGCCGTCGAGGTACGACTCGTCGGACCCCGCGCCGGTCGACACAAAGCGCAGGCCCTTGCCGATCGACGACCAGAAGTGCGGGGCTCGGCGGTACGCGGCCGGCTGGTCGGGGTTGGCGATGGTGCGGCCGACCTCGCGGCCGTGGTTGCCGGCGACGTTCCAGTGCTCGACGCGGCGCGAGAAGCCGTCGGGGAACTGGGGGTAGTGCGCAATGTCGCCGATCGCGAACACGTTCTTGTGGCCCTTGACGCGGAGGTACTCGTCGACTGTGACGCCGCCGTCGCGCTCGAGCTCGATGCTGGACGCCTTGAGGAAGTCGGTCGCGGGGCGCACACCCGTGCCGACGATGACGACGGACGCGGGGAGCGTGCCAATGTCCTTGATCTTGATACCAGCGACCTTCTTGCCGTCCTCGGCGGCGGTGAGTGCCTCGATCTGCGCACCACGGTGGAGCGTGATGCCCTGGCCCTCGAGGTTCTGGCGTCAGCAATGTACCACACACACCCACCCACCTTGACGAGCGAGAGACCAACGTCACGGCCGAGAATGTTCTCAAACGGCACCTCGTCAACACCGACGACGACAAGGCTCTTGTGCTCCTTCTTGGCGAGCGCCTGTGCCGCCTCGATGCCAATGAAGCTGGTGCCAATGATAACGACATCCGCGCCAGGCCCAAGCGCGTCGTTGACAGCCTTGATGTCCGAGGTGTGGCGGATAGTCACCACACCCTCGAGGTCGATGCCCGGGATCGGGATCTTCTTCGGGATCGAGCCGGGCGCAAGCACCAGGTGGTCGTACTTGACCGAGGCGCCCTTGTCCGTCGTGACGGTCTGCGCCTCCGTGTCGACGGCCTTGACCGACGTGCCGAGCTGCAGGTCGACGCCAAAGTCGTTCTTGAGCACCTCGGGCGTGCGCCACTCGATCTTGGCCGCGTCGTCGACGAGCCCCTTGGACAGCTTGGTGCGGTCGATGGGCGCGTACGGCTCGGTCGAGATGACGGTGATGTCGCCGGCGTAGTCGCGCTGAGGTCAGCAACAGCGCAGAACGCAGACGCACCTCGCGCAGGCTCTCAACGGTGTGGATCGCGCCCGCGCCGCCGCCGACAATGACGACCTTCTGCTTCTGCGTCGCGGCAATGGGCTTTCGCGCGCGCGGGATCACGCGCCCGACCTTGGCCTTGACCTCCTTCTCGGACGCGCTGACATAGATCTTGCCGTCCTTGATCTCGACGGCGTACTTCCACAGCGAGTCGAGGGAGGGCGAGTCTTCAATGTCACCAGTCTTGACATTGAAGCACGCTGGGGCGTGAGCGGCACTCGGCGGCTCCGGACTCACCATTGTGCCAGGGGCACACAACACGGCCGTTCGAGTCAATCACGCCCTCTGGCTGTTAGCGGGGCTCATAGCAGCCGGCCGGCTCACTCTCAAGCGGGGCGCCGTAATGCGTGCAGAAGGCGGACGTTGCGTGCTGATGTCAGTGCACGCCACCCCACCTCGCCACTCACCACCTCGCCCTTGACGCGCGAGAGGAGCACCTTGGAGCCGTCAAAGTCGACGGCCTTGATCGCGCCCTCGGCGAGGTCCTTGTCGTCGAGGACCGGCAGGGTTTTGATGTCGGACATTGTGGAGAAGCGCGGGGCGAGGATGAGCGGGCGGAGGGCAAGGGCCGGCGTGAGGATGCAGCGGAGGGGGAGAGATGTGCAGCGGCGCAGTCCTTGTATCATGAACCAGAAGTCGCGGTGGTGCAGAGTACCCGACTGGATGTGAGCGGCGCTGGCTGCTTGTTGCCCACTGGCTGGCTGGGTAGCTGTGGGCTGTGGGGTCTGGCATGGCATTCCCTAATCCATCGGCCATGTGCGTGACTGCTCTGCGCATGACGTCTGTCGCGCCGGCCAATCAACGTCATAGCAATTGCACTCATTTCATATCGATATGACGACTGTTGAGTTGGACGCGATTATTAATCCGTCCCCAGGGCTATAGTGTATGCATGCAGTTGGGATGCATGAGTGGTGAGCGGGGAGCGTCACCGGCAGGGGCCGAGGGACGTCCAGCAGAGGGTGCTTGAGTCGCGAGCAGTACGGCTCGTTCGGGTGGTGCCGAGAGCTGTATCTACACCCAATCCTGCAACCCCAATTACAAGCACGCTTGACGTGTGACGCCCACTCCGTCTTGTCAGTTTCCATCCGCCCGTGAGTTGTTGCCATCCGTCATGCCATAGGCCAAGTCGAGCGTCAGCACCAACGAGGGCACCAACGAGGACACAGCACATGTCAGCAAAGCGGCCAGCACGAATGCACAAGTTGATCAAGTCACATCATCCGTCATCCAGAACTCAGCCATCGCAGTGGCCGTCGAGGCTCCACCGCCCAATGGGAACCCAAGCTTAGTAGCTCAAGCGCGCCCTTTTCTTCGCCGGGTGGGTACTCTGTTCGGTGGAAGCTCCACCATCACCATTGTCGTCGTCGAGGGCGCGCTCGTCGTCGTGGTGGATCGTCGAGCCGGAGGCAGCCTCCCTCTGGGCAGTCTCGGAGCGTGTCTTGCCGCAGCCGACAATCGCGTCCTTCTGCCTCTGAAAATGCTCCTCGGCCCTCTTCTCCCTCCCTTCCCTTCGGAGGTCGTTGACCAGCTTGAACGTGGTGCGGTTGTGGGGACGTAGAATCTTGCTTTCGTCCTCGATCATCTTGTCGAGCTCTGTGGCGTCAGCGCCAGCCGGGCCGACCACTTACCTTCAACTTGGACGTCAACGCCCAGAGTCCCCAGAGCCCCGGCCAGCCACTCGAGCAGAGCCTCAGCTTGAGCTTGGCGGCCCTCATCCGTCTCCTCGATGATCATGTGCCATTTCAGGGAGGAGAGCACGTCCTTGGTCTTGTCCTTGTCGATTGGGGCGACCTCCGGGGCGCCGTCGGGCGTCTCTGTATTCGCCTGAGAACCAATCTCGAGCGAGCGTCTGGGCACTCCTGTAGGGCACAGAGGGGAAGCGGCCTTGGGAGCTGCAAAATTGTCGTCGACATTCGTGACACGCGCCGCTGGGGCACCGGCCTTGTGCTTGCTCTTCGGTTGCTTGCCGTGCTCGCAGCGTTTCTCGGCTGGGTGGCCGCGCATTGCGCAGTCATAACATGCACCAGGCCCGATATTAATGCAGGGCAGCCCATAGCGTTTACAGCTGGCACACGCAACCTCGTGGTCCTCGGAGGGCTTCTCTGCCAGCATACCGACGAAGCGCCTGAGATGCTCGACGGTGCGGATGCGAGTTCGCTCTGTTGTGCTCTTGAACAAGGATATTGCCACCACCCGAATGCGCGCAAGGTATGGCCCCCAAGCGCAGTGGATACTGTCGACGGGGAATTTGTCCTTGAGAATGCTTTGGAGGTAAGGGTGCGGGAACATCAGGTCAAAGGCCTTTCGGGAATCGAACGGGCTGTTCGGGTGGCTCTGAACCCATTTGTCGAGCAGTTGCCGACTCCTCGGAGTCGAAAAGTCAGAAAAAAGCTGGGTGGCATTCAACGGCCTGCATTTGAGGAGAAGCTGCACCGGAGTGAGGACAATCTGCGACGCCCTGTCCTTGGCCTCAACGTCGACATGGTCTGGAGTGTCGAAGCGTCTGTCGCCACCACCGTCGCTGTCGGAATCGACGTCGCTCTCGTCGGCGTCCTCGGCGTGCGTAGCAGTGTGAGGTGAGGCGAGCGGTGTGGTAGGTCTAGGCCATCGCACAGGGAAGGAGGCTGTTGAAGCCCTGGTTTCGCTCAGCCCGGCGTGGAGTGCTCCGGAGCTGCTTCCTCCAACGGGGTCCATCGCAGCGGGGAAGATCTCGGAAGCGATATGAGTCACTGGCGAGCTTATGTAGTTGCACACGGCGAGGGGCGGGGGGGTGGGGGCGGGAGGGAGAGTGGCACCGAGCGACGTCGTGAGCGAGTCGCCTGCATGGTGGACGGATAGACGAGTTATGTAGGACTGGGCTTCGGGGGCGCCGACTGAGGGATTGGGTTGGGTGACCCGGGTGGGGAGCAGATCCCAGAGCGCACGGAGAGGGTTGGGGACGAGGTAGGTGAAGAGCCAACGCGCCGGCATCGGGATGCCCTTGTCCTTGCTGCCCTGGGGCGATTTATTGGCGACCGCCATGCGCGAGGTGGGTGAGAATGCGTCGCTCTGAGTCCGGACGGGCGATGTTGGAGGAAGGGGCGACGTTGGAGGAAGGGGAGCCCGCGTTGGCGCGCTCGCGGCCTTGTTTGGGCGCCAGTGGTCCGTACGGATCTGTGTAAGCGCAGTCTGGGGATGTGAAGCGACTCACTGCGCGGCTGTGAACAATGAGGTGCGTTTGTTTGCTGGGTTCCATATTGTTGTTTGTTGGAGGAAGAAGAGAGAAGGTGAGTTGCGGTTCAAAGGCGAGGAAGGCGGAGGGGGCACACACGAGCCGCCGCGCGAGGGCGACGCGCCTCACTCGCCACACGCGTCGAGCGTCGATCCGTCGAGCGCCCATGCTTTGGCCAGTGCTCCCATGTATTGCGCCCGACACACACCAGACTGTTGGATGACATACATGGCACCGGCAACATACTGCACAATCTACGAGCTGAAGATGGTGTAGATCAGCATCTCTATTGTTGTGTGCACAACACACGGGATTCTGCTGCGGTCTGATCTCACTCATCGTCATCGTCCTCCTCCTCGTTGTCGTCCTCCTACTCGCCGTCATCCTCCTCCTCGCCATCGTCCTCTTCATCGTCGGCATCGCCCTCGTCCACGTCCTCCTTGTCCTCCTCTTGCAGCATCTCCTCGTCCCCGTCCTGGTATTCGTCCTCATCCTCATATTCGTCGTCATCGTCGTCGCCCCCACTTGACTCGATCCGCATCCTCTTGAACCTTGTGTTGAATCGGTGGCCATTCGCTGCCCGTAAGCCAGCTGCTCAACCCACCGCCACCACTCACTCTTCGGCTGCTGGCGCAGAAACTGCGTCACTCGGCCCACCAGATCGCTTCCCCGCGCACGGCGGGGTGCCTCTGGCTCTTCCACCAGCACGTGCCTACTCAGCTCGGTGAGCACCCTGGACTTCTCATTCTCGTTGCGAGGGTTGTTGAAGACGTGCCCGAGGCTGTCGAGTATCTTTTGTGCGGCCCCTCGTCGCCGGCGATCCTCCTCTGTCACCAGCATGTGTTGGCGCAAGTCCGCTTCGAGCTCCCCTGCACCATCGACCCGCCGCCGGCTGCTCCGGTATGCCCGGATGCAGCTGCAGGTCTCTTCGAGGCGAGCGTTTAGCCGGCAGTACCAGCAGCGGGGCTCGTCAGGGCCGAGGTCGATGCAGGCAACGCCTGCGCGTTGACACACCGAGCATGCCGGCTGGTGGAGTGGCATGTCTTCGGCGAGCGATTCGACGGCCTTGCGCAGCCGACATTCCTTGGAAAACAGAGTTTTGTGTCGGATTGGACTAAACAAGGACACTGCAAAGGCACGCAGCTTGGGCAGGAGCGAGCGGTACTGGCCGCTGATGTGGTAGGGCATGTGGTTGCGGAGGTGGAACCTGAGCCAGCGGTGGGGGAAGACAAGGTGCGCGATCCTGCGGAGCTTGATATCGCCTCGCGGGTGGCGGCGGAGCCACTTGTCTAAGCGTGCGACGCTCGCGGGTCGCGTGAGCCGTTCATAGATGGCGGCGAAGCGCTCAGCGTTGGGGCAGCTCCAAGGGAAGGTGTGGTTGGGGTCCTCGTTGTCGCTATCATGGTCATCGCAACTGTGGTCGTCACTGTCATGGTCGTCGTCATTGGGCTCCCAGTCGGAGCTGTCTGACGGTGACTCTGAGGGCGAGTCGGATGGCGTACCGGAGGAGGGGTCGGATGGTGTGTCGGACTCGTCGTCGAAAGGTTGACCACGACGGCGGCGGGACTGGGGGCGGCGGTATTTGTTGGTGTCGGAGTGGTCCTGCTGTGTCAGGATTGCCCAGACGGCCGCCACCCACGCTTTCAGACCAGTCGCCGCCGGGGTTGGTGACGCCCCTGTACCGCCTCTGACGGGGGAAGTAGTACTTAGGTTAGCGCGACCATGCATGGCAACTCACGTCGCCGCCCTCTCCTCCGCCGTCGCCGTCGCTGTCACTGTCGGAGGAAGGCGGCGGGCCCCGCTTGCGCCGCCTGACAACCTCGGCGGGGCTGTCTTCCTTGCGGCGACGGGGAACAACCTCTGCCTCGCTCTCACTCTCGGACTGGGTCACGCGGCGGCGCGTGCCCGTACCCCGACGACGGGACGCAGCCACCACCGGGTCGTCTTCCTCGTCGGACGCCTGGGGTAAGTGTCGGCTGTGACTCTGCGCCCACCTCGTCACCGGTTAGGTCGACTGGCGTGTCCGAGTTGTCGCTTGTGAGGTCGATCGGCGTCGACGAGTCATCGCCGCTTGTTAGGTCAATTGGCGTGGACCGGGAGCGGCCGCGTGACGAGGCTGATGGGGGGCGCGAGTTGCGCATCGTGATGGTAACGCTGAAGGCGGTGGCGAGAAAGGAAGACAAGATGGCGGGGAAGATTAGTTGGTTGGCAGCCGGCAGCCGTCGGGCTGCTGCACCCCACGCGTCTTCCTCGCCGTGCACGCGAGCACGCGTACTGTACACGCGCGCGTGCATGCGTGCAGTCATCGTGTCAGCCCTCGACACGTGCGCCGCGGTCCAAGGCCATGCATATCCTTCATATCCTTCCTTGGACAGTAACACGCAGCTGCATACACACACGCCAGCCACTCGGCTGCTCCACACACTCTGCCTACGCCGCCGACCTCCGCTGCGCGTTCGCCTCTCGGTCCGTCTCCCAGTCGAGGAGCGGCACGAGCTGCGCCTTGCGGTCGAACAGTACGTAGCGGCGGAACCACCACGGGAGCCACTGCGTCGTCTCGTAGTGGATGAAGTGGCGCGTGGGGACAGAAAACACCTCTGGAGGGTCAGTACATCACCCAACAGACACCACCCACGGTCAATCTCCTCGAGCGTGAGCCCCTTGGTCTCGGGCACAAAGCACCACACCCAGCTGAGCGCGAGCGTGTTGAGCCCGGCGTACAGGCAGAACGCGCCCACGGGCGAGAGGCCACGCAGGAGGGACGGGAAGGTCAGGCCGAGGAGCGCCGCGAAGAAGTTGTTGGCCCACACGCCCCATGCCATGCCCTGCTCGCGGTGGACCGTCTGGGGGTGTCAGTGTGCTAACTTTGGCGCGGATTCGTCCGGCTCCAAAGGCAGGAGGCGTGGCTGGAGGGCAAGCGAGCATGCTCAACTTGCCTGACCGCGTGAGCGCGCTTGACTCACAGGGAACACCTCGGCAGGATACAAGAAGGCGATTGGGCCCTCGCCGACCGAGTAGAAAACCGTGTAGATGTAGATAAAAGCCGCGACGAGCGACGTCCGGGTCGACTGCTGCGAGTCGGGCAAGAGGAACGCAAGCCCGGTGAGCAGCAGAAACAGCGTCATGAACGGGAACGTCGACAACAACAAACTGCGGCGGCCGAACGTGTCAACCAGAAACAACGCGGGGATGCAGAACGCAAAGTTGAGCGCGCCGAACCCAAGCGACGCGTACAGCGCCTGGTCATTCGTATACCCGCCCTCGCGGAAGACCGTCGACGAGTAGAACGAAATGACGTTGATGCCGCACAGCTGCTGGCCGATCATGGTCGTGAACGCGCCGAGCGACGCGCGGCGGATGCGCGGGACGCGGAAGAGGTCAGTCAGGCGGGACCAGTACGTCGTTCCCTGCGCGAGCGCGACCTCCTCCTCGTACAGCACGTGCGAGTAGTACATGTCGCGTGCGGCAAGCAGCGGGCTGCGGCGGAGGCGGCAAAAGGCGGCGAACGCGGCCTCGTACTTGCCCTTCTTCATCAGCCAGCGCGGCGACTCGGGCACGAGCCAGACGAGAAAGACAAGCGGGACCGAGGGGATGAACGCGCTCCCGAGCTGCAGACGCCACGCGATGCGCGGCACGTCCTTGACAATCACGTTCGCTGCCATGCCGATGAAGATGCCGAACGTGACCCACAGCTGCCACCCGATCGTGATGGCGCCGCGGATGGCCGTCGGCGCGATTTCGGCCGCGTACACGCTTACCGTGGCTGCTTTCGCGCCGTACGGGATGCCCATGACCAGGCGCACAGCCAACAGCTGGCCCCACGTGCGGGTGAACGCCATGCCGAGCGGGGTCGCGATCAGCCCGAGGCCCGTGACGAAGATGAGCCCGCGGCGGCCGAGGAGGTTGTTGAGCGGGTCGGACACCCACACACCGCTGGGCGTTAGCGCGCACACACAGGCAACACGCACATCATAGCCGCGGCGAGGTACGGTGCCGAGTTGATCAGGCCCACGATCCACTCGTCGCGCCCCGCGCCGGGGTCGGGGCGCTGGCGCGCGATGCCAAACTCGACAGGAAAAGAAAGGTTCGCGCCGTTCGACCCGACAATGTCCCAGCCCTCGGTGGCCGCGCCGAGCGCACACACCAGCGCGGCGAAGTACAGCTGGGGGGTGCAGCGCCACTTGTGGTCGCGCTCGAAGGCGAGGGCCTCGCGGTCGTCGTCGGTGAGTTCAGCGAGGGACAGGTCGCCCGGCGAGCGGGCGACGAGCGCGCCCTTTGCGAACTCGTCCGCGTGCTCGCCCAGCCCGTGCGCCTCGGCCCACGCGCGTGCGTCGGCGGAGACCTGCGCCGCCGGGAGCCGCTGCAGCGGGTTCTCGATGTCGATTACATTGTCGGTGCGGTGGGCGCGGACTGTCGTGTGCGGGTCGGGTTTGAGATCCGCGTGCGGGTCCGGCTTGTGCTCGGCGTGCTGGGGGTCCGGCTTGACGTCGGCGTGGGCGTCAGACATGGTGGGTGTGGGTGTGGGGCGTGTGGGGCGCCGGGGCTCCCGGTCGGCGAGTTTTGTATCGCTGCGCGAGGCGTAGGGGCGCGCGTGGCCGACCAGCCCAGCTGCAGCAGCACATCCGCGAGTGGACGGCTTGCCCGCCTTGGCCTGCCCAGCGTCGAGGATGGATGCGGACCACCGAGGCGGCGGACCGAGGTGCGCGAGTTTCAGCCGACGAGGCGCAGGCGACGACCCCCACGGTAGGCATGTACGTGCAGCAGCATATCCGCCAGTCAGGGGGTTGCGCGCCGCCCCCACCCTGCGCGAGTGCCTGCAGCTATGCCTCTAACAACTGCACCACGCGGGGCAGTAGCATATCCGATAGCCGTATCCAAGTGAAACGGTCAAAAGGACGAGTCGCGCACGCAGCCAGGAACGACGACATCGGTCCGACTCGGCATTTGGCGGACGTGCTCCGCCACAATCCCCGGTCAATCACACTATCAGTGGCACTGCTCGGTAAGTTCGGTTTCGCGGAGTGTTCTGGCCAGGTGGATGGTCACCGACAGCCCGCGGAACCGAGGCCCCGGCAGTGCTAGCTCGGACTGGTGTCCTCCGCCCTTGGTGACGACAGAAGTCAGCTGCTGATAGCACCTCCGGGGGTGGGGCCTGACACATCACACACGCCGACACACCCTCTTGTACTCGCTCCCATAGCCATGACGTCCACACTTGCTGACAAGATGCCACGGGCCGTGCCCGGGCCGCTACGTTGACCAGCTGACCTGCCGGGCCGTAGCCTTCGCCGTGGCGGGCCGGGCGCAGTAGCCCATAATCAGTGCATATCGTCCATCAACCCACCCCTACACCTTCTCCTTCGCCTTCTCCGAGTCCGCAACGCCCGCAACGTGTGCCCGCTTGCACGTATGGTGCACATACCACCCGTCGCTATCCGCTGCTCTGTCAGCTCCCCCACGGCTCTGGACTCACCCCTCCGCTTCCTGAGATGACAACCCCCCGAACCCGGGCCACACGTCTCGTCCCAGTCGCCGTCGCGGTCCCACGCGTAGGCGCCACGGCCACGGATCCGGTCCTCCACAACAGTGCCGTTGTGGTTGGACACGAAGCGCAGGTGCTTGCGCAGATAGTCGAGCACTCGCACGTCCATGTCGGGGTGGTTGCACTGGTCGACGCAAATCCACGACATGGCCGCGACTTGGGGCCGCTGGGAGGGTGCAGGCGACGGCGGAGCAGCCTGTGGCGTCGCCTTGGAACGCGGCGGAGCGAAAGCCGAGCGGGCAGGCGCGAAGGCCCCGCGTTTCGGCGCCGGGGTCGGGGCTACTGGTCGCGGTGCGGGTACAGGCGCGTCTGGCCGACGACTGAGCACTATCCGCCGGAGCGGGCCTGCCGAAATGGTGTCGTGCCCTGCAATTGAGAGCGCTGTGAGGCTCGGCAGCAGCGCGCGTCCTGGCTCGACGACAAGCTGTTCGAGAAACTGGTTATCGAGTCCGCAGAACGACACGTTGAGGAAGCGGAGAGACACGAGCTCGGGCAGAAGCGCGAGAAGCTGTTCCTGAGAGAACCCGCAGTGTCCGATATCGAGGGACACGAGGATGGGCAACGCGGAAGCCAGGCCAGGCCCGCGGAGGTTGTCAACCGTGCTGGCCTCTCGCGGTGTCCAGCCATAGCAGCTGAAGGAGATGAGATTCGGCGTGTGGAGATATGCCGAGGGGAGGGGCATGCCGGCGGTGTCGCGGAGCTCCAGCCGGCTGAGTGTGGGCAGCGTGACCACCTCGTCGTCGTCCCCCGGCGTGTGTCGCGCAGCCCACAGACACCCGAGCTCGACCTCGCGGATTTTGGGCGTATGCTTGAGCAGACTAGGAAGCCACATGCGCGCTTCGGCGACCTGACCCGCGCCGATACGCAGCTTGCGCAGCGAGCTTAGCTGCACCGCGGGGTTGGGCAGCCACAGGTCGTCTGGGGTAAGGTATCCGCGTCGCAAGGCCGCCGGCGAGCCCGACGCGGGGACGACGACCGAGCGCCAGTCGACGGTGTGCAGCTGGCTCGCGTCGGGATGGAGCAGGCCGCATAGGAACGGGAGGGACAGCGTCGTGTCGTTCTTCACCACGAGGGACTGCAGCCGGCGGCACCGTCCCCACCATTTGGACACAAACTCGTCAATCACACCCGCGAGCGATAGCTCCTCGACGCTGGGTATCAACGGGGCGAGGATGTCGGCCACTTCCCCGTGTCGGTCCTTTGGTACCCTGTCGGTGATGGTAACGCGTTTGAGACGCCCGTTACTCCGTTCTTTCCAAAGCACGAGCTTGGCCACTGGGCGCCGCTGGCCGAGTTTGACATGGCTCCACAGCGGGCCGTGGGAGAGCATGACCCGGCGCCAGTCGACACACACGCCGGCCATTCGCAGCGGCATAGCCGCGTCCGTCTCCGCACCCGCCTGGGCGATCAGCAGCAGGATATCGGGTGGGAGGAGATGCGTGAAGCACATGGCGGCCTTGGCGGCCGCGAGTCGCTCGGCCTCTGCCTCGGCAGCCGTGGTTGCCTTCGCCGCTGCGAGCTTGGCGCGTGCGCGCTCGGCTGTCGCCCTTAGCTCAGTGAACACCTTCCTCGACGGCGCTTCCTTGGCCAGGCTGAGCCCCTTGGTGATGCTGCGCTCCGCCGCGTCGAGCATGTTCATTGACACGAGGATCGACGCGACGCGGAACCACGGCTGGGGGGTTAGCGTGCTCGCCTTTCGCACCCGCCTTGTGGTTCTTGTCGCCGTACTTCTTGCAGAGACTGCTGGCAATCTCAAAGGCCGACTGGCGCCAGGCCCCGCCCATGCGGTTCATGGTCGCCGCCTTTGCGTCCATGACCTTCCAGCCGCGGTCGCCGAGGGAGATTGCCTGGGGGTGTGAGTTGGGGTCCTGGAACTCGCTGCACCTACACGATCGAACGCGCCCATGGCTTCCTCGTAGCGCTGCTTTCCGTACAAGTCCATGCCGGACTTGTACAGCGCCTGCGCCTGCGTGAGGTCGCCTCTGGGCATTTTGAGGCAAGGTTGGCCAAGTGAGGAGCGAAAGTGGAGGTTTGGGTGTGTTGATGGCCGCGCGCGGTGGGCCGGCTTGTGGACGCGTTTTGGCCCCGTCGCCACCGCTGTGGACGCGGAGAGTAGCTCATGTCCACCAGCGGTGACATTTCTGGCGGTTAATAAATCACACGCACACATCCTAATAAGGCTCAAGAGCCGCGGGATTAGTATTCCCAACATTGGTCTAATGAACCACCCAACAGCGGAGAGCACACCTCACGCACGCCAAGACGCCGGCGCGCCGATGCCTACAGCACCCATCGCTCGGAACGCTTGCTCAAGCCGAGAGGACGCGAGGTCGCTTGAGCCCGAGCTCAGCTCGAGCTCGAGCTCGATCCGCAACAGCTGTAAGCGTGCTTGGGCAGATTGAGTCTGCTTTGGCCGTGTGGCACGGGGAGGCTCTGCCGAGTTGCCACGCGGGGCAGTTTGTGCACGGCGACCCGGGTCTCTGGCAGCTACGGAAAAAGACGAGGCATACAGCCGGGCAAGGTAGTCTTGGCCGCTTGCTGTCTGGGCAACGGGGAATGAGGGAGGGAGACGCCACTGCACTAGGACGCACCAGGTGTCAGGCATGCCAGACCCGTCTCATCCTGTCGGAGGCGTTCCCCTCGACCCGTTTCACAGCAAAACTGGAACTACTGCCAGAGCCGAGAGCGGCGAGTGAGGGGCATGCTGCTGCTGCTGTGGCGCTCGTGCAGAGTCACCATGCGCGCCCCCGCGCCCCCGTCGGCGCCACTGTCGTACTGTGTGCATTTTTGGCGCACTGATTTCCCTCGGTTTCTTCCCTTTTGGCGGCGCCATCGCGTCATCCGAGCAGTGCGCAGCCCGGCGTACGGTCAGTCGGCAGCACCAAGAGGCGATGCCGCAGCGCTGCCGCAGCAGTAACCAGCCTTGCTTGGCACAGGGGCGCATCCCACTGCACGACCGACGCACCTCCTTCCGCCCCGAAAGTGACCGGGGGACGGCGTTTGGAACAATCAAGGCCTTACTCACGATGCATTCGGGGGGAGCCTGTGCAGGCCAGTGCATACTGACGCACGACGCAAGTCCCGCCTAGGAGATCATGCAAAGAGGTGGTAGCGCGCGTGTGCGGGCGGCAGTTGGACCGTGTGATGGATGGACGCTGCACCGTGACGCCTAGACGCCATATGCGGCCTTGTATCTGTGCGTCTGCGCATAAGTGGGGGGCTCTATCTCGAGCATGCATACTGAGACATTCGTAGGCGGGGGATGGGATGCGCAGCAGCACGCGCACTAGTTGTCGAGTCCTTGTCGTCGTCCCTTGCTTGTTCTTGCTTGTCGCCTCGCCTCGCCTCGTTTGCGCTTGCTCTTCTGCTACGAGCAAGGGCCCTTCAAGGGACCAAACAAATCCAAACCGCCAAACCGTGGGTGGGTTGGGTTTCGCCCCGCGCCGTCGTCGTCCACCTGCGTGCGACCTGCCGCCTGCTGCCTGCCGCCTTTGCGCCGCGCGCCTTGTCGCCGACCTTGTCTCCCTCCCATCACGTGCGGCCGTCAATTAGACCTATTTCCTATTTCCTGCTCGCCGGTCGCTTGCCGCTGGCCGCATTGCAGCTCGCCGCCCAGTCGCCCAGTCGCCCAGTCGCACTAGTAATCTCCAGTCCTGCACGCGCGTCTCGCCGCCGCTGACAGCACCGACAAGGACCACTAGCGCGTGCACCACGCACAATCACCCATTCCACTCTCAAACACCTCCTCTGCTTCCCCCCCTCCCCCCCCTCCCCCCCTCAATTCGCACCGTACGCAGCGCCGTGCCGTGCCGCCGCCGCCGTCGTCGCCTCTGCTTCTCTCTCGGTCGCTTCTTGCCTCCATCCTCTTCCCCTTGGCACTCGCCCCCCGCCGCCGCGCGCTCTCCTCGCCCCTCTGTCTGTTCGCCGTGACCCCAGCTGTACCCGGTTCCGTCACGACTCAGGCCAGCATAGCCTGCATAGCCTGCGTCACATTACCGCACACGACGCGCGATAATTCAACCGCGACCTGGCCCACCCAAGTAACGACTGATTGTGCCTTCCCTGGATTAGCGAACGAGCGACTACACTACACACTTCACTACCTCCCTCGCACATCACATCTCAATCATCACATTGCATCGCATAGCAACACAACACACCTCCTCCCCCACTTGACCTTTGTGGCCAACAGCGCCAGCACTCTCCGGCCATGGCCGACACCATGGTAGCCCAGCCCCTAGGCGCGACAGCCTTTGAGGCTCACCTACTTGACCTCCTATCAGAACTGGAAAAGCAACCAAGCCTCGCGTACCAGCAGCCTCTGTCGGCTGCCAAGACGCCAGCCGAGAAGGCCATCGAAGAGGCCATTCTACGTCTTGGTCGCCGTGCCGCTCAGAGCTCAGAGCCCATCATCTCCAACGGTAACGGGCCCCACCACCAGCGGCCTGACAGGACGCCCCCGCCACTCGACACCAACCACTCGTCCATCTGTCCGACCTGTACCCGCCCCATTGTGCCCATTACGACCCCTACGCAGCCCTTCTCCGCCCTTGACCTCTCGTCCCCCCGCGTCATCAACAAATGGAGCAGCAGGGACACGGCTCTGTCTGCGGACAAGGAACTCGAGTTACTCAAGGCGCAGGTTCAGGATATTGCTCGCGTGTGCAAGGTGGGTCGTTTCAGAAGCACCTGACTGTATGCTGACACACACACGCAGGCTGTCGCCACTGGCGATCTCACTCAGAAGATTATCGTCCCCGTTGAGGGACAGGCTATGACGGAACTAAAGGATATCATCAACTCAATGGTCGACAGGCTCAACACTTTTGCAACCGAGGTGGAACGTGTGTCGCTCGAGGTCGGAACGGAAGGCAAGCTCGGTGGTCAGGCCGTCGTCGAAGGCGTCGAAGGGACCTGGCGCGAGCTCACCAATGTCGTCAACCGCCTGGCTGCAAACCTTACCAGCCAGGTGCGAAGCATTGCCAAGGTCACCAAAGCTGTGGCCCGTGGTGACCTCTCGGAAACAATCACGGTGGACGCAAAGGGCGAGGTCGCTGAGCTTGCCACGACGGTCAATGGAATGGTAAGTGGGCAGTCGGTGAGACAGGATCTGACCACCAGGTCATGTCACTACGATTGCTTGCAGGCGAAGTTAGTCGAGTGTCTCTGGAAGTCGGTTCTCAAGGCAAACTCGGTGGTCAAGCATATGTGCCGGATGTGGAGGGTGTGTGGAAGGACCTAACAGTTAATGTAAGCCCTCGACGTCGGCAGCTCTGACGACTCCAGGTCAATCGAATGTGTCACTCCCTCACCACCCAGGTGCGATCTATCGGTAGCGTGACAACAGCCGTGGCCATGGGAGATCTATCAAAGACTATTGAAATCGAAGCCGAAGGAGAAATGGCCGTGCTCAAGGACACGGTCAACTCGATGGTCAAGCAACTCACAAACTTCTCGGCCGAAGTTACCCGTGTCGCCCTTGAAGTCGGAACGCAGGGTATCCTCGGCGGTCAGGCTGTTGTCGACGGCGTCGAGGGCGTGTGGGCCGACCTCACCACCAATGTCAACGTGAGTGGCGGCGGCTTTGGCCTGTGTTGACCTGTACAGAAAATGGCCAGGAACCTTACAGACCAAGTGCGAGAGATCGCCGAGGTCACCAAGGCTGTCGCGCGCGGTGACCTCACCAAGACGGTCAATGCCGATGTACAGGGTGAAATTCTCGACCTCAAGATGACTGTCAACGACATGGTGGCGCAGCTCACCGTGTTCGCCGCCGAAGTCACGCGTGTGTCTCTTGAAGTCGGTACCGAAGGCAAGCTCGGTGGTCAGGCATTGGTCCCCAACGTCGAGGGTACCTGGAAGGTTCTTACCGACAATGTCAACCTCATGGCCACCAACCTCACCACCCAGGTGCGATCCGTCGCCGAAGTCACTACTGCCGTCGCCGCCGGTGATCTTTCCAAGAAGATTTCCGTCGAGGCGTTTGGTGAAATCCTCCAGCTCAAGAACACTGTCAATGCAATGGTCGACTCTTTGAGGAGTTTCTCGTCGGAGGTCACTCGGTAGGTTGAAGTAGCCTTTGCGCCACTAACTTCCAGTGTCGCTCGTGAAGTCGGTACCGATGGAAGGCTTGGCGGTCAGGCCAAGGTGCCCGGTGTCGCCGGAACCTGGAAGGTGAGTTGGTAGAAGCCATGTCTTGAACTAACTCTCCAGGACCTTACCGACTGTGTCAACGTCATGGCGGCCAACCTTACTGTCCAAGTGCGAACCATTGCCCACGCCACTACTGCCGTCGCTCGCGGTGACCTCACCCAAAAGGTCGTCGGTGTCACTGTCTCGGGAGAAATCCTCGACCTCGTCAACACTATCAACAATATGATTGACCAGCTTGCCATCTTCGCCAAGGAAGTGACCCGTGTCGCCCGCGAGGTCGGTACGGAAGGAAAGCTCGGTGTCCAGGCCGAAGTCGGCAACATTGAGGGCACATGGCAGGAGATTACGTCCAACGTCAACACCATGGCCTCAAACCTTACATCCCAGGTGCGAGCGTTTGCTCAGATTTCTGCCGCCGCCACCGACGGTGACTTTACCCGCTTCATCACGGTCGAGGCTTCCGGTGAGATGGACTCGCTCAAGACCAAGATCAACCAGATGGTGTACAACCTCCGCGAGTCGATCGAGAAGAACACGAGCGCGCGTCAACAGGCCGAGCTTGCCAACAGGTCAAAGTCCGAGTTCCTCGCCAACATGTCGCACGAGATTCGAACCCCCATGAACGGTATCATCGGCATGACGGTGCTCACCCTCGAGAGCGAGTTGACTCGCCAGCAGCGCGAGAACCTCATGATCGTCAGCTCGCTCGCCAGCTCGTTGCTCACCATCATCGACGACATTCTTGATATCTCCAAGATCGAGGCCGGTCGCATGACGATGGAGCAGATTCCATTCTCCCTGCGTCTTGCCGTCTTCAGCGTCTTGAAGACGCTGTGCGTCAAGGCCTCGCAGAACAAGCTCGACCTCATCTACGACATTGACACTACCATCCCCGACCAGCTCGTTGGTGACCCTCTCCGTCTGCGCCAGGTCATTACCAACTTGATTGGCAACGCTGTCAAGTTTACCACCGAGGGACAGGTCGCATTGTCGTGCCGCGCCAAGTCGTACAAGGAGGGCGAGGTTGAGCTGTCGTTCTGCGTTGCCGACACGGGTATCGGTATCAAGCAGGACAAGCTCGACCTCATCTTCGACACATTCGCTCAGGCCGACGGCTCGACGACCCGCAAGTACGGTGGAACCGGCCTTGGCCTGACCATTTCAAAGCGCCTGGTCAACCTGATGAGCGGTGACCTTTGGGTCGAGTCTGAGTTTGGCGAGGGCAGTCGCTTCTACTTCACCATGGTCACTGCCACGACGTCGTACACACCCGAGCAGGTTATCGAGCGGGTATCGCCGTGGGCAGGCCGCGCCGTGCTCTACATCGACACATTAGGCGACGAGACGGGCGTGTGTGAAATGCTCACGACGCTCAACCTCAAGGTCACGGTTGTTACGACGGCCAACGCCGTGTGGGACCTCAAGCAGACGGACGGCTTCCCGCACTTTGACACGATGATTGTGGACTCGCTAACAGCGGCGGAGCGGGTGCGAACCATCGAGCATCTACGATACATCCCCATTGTGCTATTGGCACCGTCGGACCGCCGCGCCGGACCCGATAACCCATCGTTTATTACGATGGACGAGGACCGCCGCAAGTTACTCGGCCTCCCCAGCCCCTCGGAGCAGCTCATCTCGCCAGTGCCAGTCAAGGACTGTCTCGACATGGGTATCAACACGTACTACACGACGCCTTTGAACCTGCAGGAACTCGCCAATGCTATCGTTCCTGCGCTCGAGTCACACCAGGTCCAGCCGGGCGACACTGTCAAGGACACGGTGCTGAGCATCCTCCTGGCCGAGGACAACGTCGTCAACCAGAAACTCGCCGTCAAGCTTCTCGAAGTGGCTGGCCACAAGATTGAAGTTGCCGACAACGGCGAGATTGCGATCGAAAAGTACAAGAGGAGACAGCTGGCGGGGACGCCGTTTGACGTTATTCTTGTGAGTTGGCGTTCGTTGCGAGGTCGTCGCGAGTTGCGCTGACTTGCCCAGATGGACGTCTCCATGCCCGTCATGGGAGGTATGGAAGCCACGGGCCTTATCCGTGAGCACGAGGCGGTGACCAACATTGCGGCCACGCCCATCATTGCCTTGACTGCGCATGCCATGATTGGCGACAAGGAACGCTGTCTAGCGGCAGGGGTGAGTTAGTATGTTGTTGCTTTCCTGACCGCCTCAGATGACCGCCTATGTGACCAAGCCCCTACGTCGCGGAGACCTGCTAGCGGCCATCGCCAAGGTGCTAAATACCAAGCCTCAGTCTGGCGCGCCGCACTACATGTCGGACGCCGCGGCGTCGACCATTGACGATGTCGACCGGACGCTGGTGCTAGCCAGCCGCTAGACCTTGCGCGTCCTCGCCAGCCGCCGCTAGAGCCATACACGCCGGCCCTAGGCTATACACGGCACTAGAGCCTTTTGTTACTGCAGCATACGCTTTGTTTCTGTTTTGGGTTTCGCCACTTGTTTCGTTTTGCTCGTCTCTTGGCTGTCGATACAGCACCTGTGGATATCTATCTCCCTTTCACGGCATTGCAGGGAATACACCTGTGGTATCGTTGTATGGATTGTAACCTCATGCATGTGGTTGATGGGCTGGGGGGCTTGGGCTTGGGGCTTGGGTGGTGGCGGCGGTCGTGCCTGGACGTGGGCGTGGCCGTGGGGGGTAGAGGACGCGGTTGACGAGGTCTATTGGGAGGTCGACTGCCTCGGGGACGGCGGTGGGGGATGCGAACTTGTGGTAGTAGCGGTTGCTGCTGGGGGTGTGGGCGGCGCTGGCTGTATCGGCCGTGTCCGCGGCGTCGGCGGTGTCGGGCGGGATGTTGGCGTACTTGTCTGTATCGCGTCAGCGGCTTGTCTGCGGGGCACGCGTGGCGTGGCGTGGCGCGGCGCGGCGCACCCACCCGTGATGAGGGTGAGCGACGTGAAAGCGGGGGTGAGGAAGACCGTGAGGGCCGCGTAGGACCAGTACGCGAGCAGCACGACGACCATGAGCCAGCACGGCACGACGACTGCCCATTCTCTGGCGTGTCAGCTTGCAACGCACAGCGCGACCCACCGCGCAGGATACCATGTCCACCCAGCCCTGTCGAGCCATTCCGCCGGCGCGACCGCCCACAGCAAATACACCCCGCCCGCAAGGTACGTCAGCAGGACCGCGAGCGAGCCGTACACCTCTTTTGCGGACGGCATGGCGTCCGCGCCGCCGCCGCCGCCGCCGGCTGGCGCGTCGGCGAGCGGCGGCTCGGCCGGCGGCCACGGCGAGATGGGGTCGAGGGGGGACTGGGCCGCCGGGTGCTGCTGGGCCGAGGACGACGGGCGGCGCGACGGGACGTGTGTTGGCGGCGCGGGGAAGGCCGACGCGCGCGGCGTCGGCGGTTCCAGCGGTGCTGCAGGCGTCGGGGCCAGCGAGAGCTTTAACCTCGCCGCGCGGCGCGTCTCCATCGTCGTGTCGGTGGGGTCGGAGAGGGGAGGGGAAAGTGACAGTGGAGATGTCGGGACGGGCGTCACCCGTTACAATGTTGGCTTGTTTTCAGGAACGCGTGGAGGCGGGGGGGCGGTGGAGGCCGACCACACCGGAGACACCGACGTCCGGCCAAAAACATATGTACATCCCGCTAGGTGCCTATGGCTATGCTACAACACTCGCGACGCCTTGGACCAGTCGATGCGCCCATGTGGCCGCGCAGGCGGGTCGATCTGGCACAGATGCCGCATCGTCGGCCGGCCGTGCGGGCAGTTCTGCGGGTCAGCCAGGCAAGCTCGTCTCCTCTCCAGCGCGCGCCGCCCCACTCACCCACGGCTGGTCAATCGTCCCCATGTTCCGCAGCAGCCCCACCATCTGCCCCTTTGTCAGGCTCTTGCCGATCATCACGCTGCGCCGGCACGCGCGCATGGCGAACATGGCCCGCGCTTTGGAGCAGCGCACCATCTGCCCCTGCGGCCGCGCGCCGTCGCCCACGAGGTGGAGCAGTTCCTCGAGGTCTGGCCGTGTCAGCGCGTCCCACACCCTCCGCACCCACCCTTCAAGTCAAACGTCGTCTCCTTGCTCACTGGCATCGCCTGCAGCGTTATCCGCTCGCCGCGGCCCGGCGCCGCGTCCTCGTCCACGCCGACCTTGAACCCGTTCGCCTCGAGCACGTCAAGATTCTCCATGGCGACAATCTCGTCGGCAGACGTCAGCTGCATCGCGCGGGGCCGGATCAGCGCCTGCGCCTTGATCACCGTCGTGCGCTGCAGCGTCTCAAAGTTGTACTTTTCGTCGCTGGCATGCTGGTCGACGATGAACAGGTCGTCGGACGCGTCCGAGCCGTCGTGCCGCAGTCGCGCGATTATGAAGCCCTTGTTGAACTGCCCGATGACTTGCATTCGCGCAAAGTCGTCCTTGCTGATCACGCGCGCGAGGGCTGCTTCTGCTGCCGTAGCGTCGCGGTTGCCTACGCCCGCGGCGTCGGTCACGGCACCGGCGCGGACAGCTGCGTAGGCGTTGCGTGTGGGCTGGCGGGTGTCGCTCGCAGCCCGGCGAGCGTAACGAGCCCGCAGCCGGTTGAGGTCAAAGCTCAATGTCGCCTCGCCGGTCGCGGCTGTTGAGTGGATCTCGTCGCGGTAGCCCGACGGCGCGTTATCGGGCTCTGTAGGCTCGGTCTCAATCGCTTCTGGCTCCGGGCTCGGTGAGAGGGAGGTGGGTACGGCGTCGGGTTGTTGCAGCTCGGGAGCGTCACCCTCGTCGGCGTCCGAGAGCAGTGTGGCCGCGGCGTCCTCGCGCTCAACGTCGCCGCCGTCGTCGGCGCCCTCGATCTCAACGTCGTCTTCGTTGTCCAGCTCGTCGACCTCAATCGCCTCGACATCGTCATCGGGCTCGACGCTCGGGGTTGCCTCCCTCGCCGCCCTCCTCTTCCGACTCGGCACCTCCTGCACCTCAACAGGCATCTCCACTGCCTCGTCGTCGTCCCCCTCGTCCGAGCTCTCGGCAGTAGCGACCGGCTGGCTTGCATACCCGGCGAGCCGCTGGCGGAGGTTGCTCCGTGCCTCCCTGCCGCTCGCCGGAGCTCTTGTAGCCGACGCCGACGCTGCCGTCCGGCGCTTCGGGCTCCAGGACGCGACAGTCGTATCCAGCGTCTGCTGAGCGAGCCTTGCGGGCGGCGGCGACGGATCGCGGCGGCGGCGGAAAATGGGCGCGACTTGTGGCTGTGGGATCTCATCCTCGCCTTCGGACTCTACCACGGCTAAGCGCGAGGACGAGCGAGAGGTGCCGGAGACGCGGGAGGCGCGGGACGACGCCCGAGGCTGGGCATTCGGAAGCGCTTCTTCGTCCTCCTCGCCGGCAGTCCCTTCCTCTGCGTCCTCCTCAGTGGGCGCTTCCCCACCCTCCTCCTCCTCGTCAATCACTGCGGGAGGCGCAACGACACTCGGCTGCACCAGCTTGACTGTCTGCGACGCGCCCGACACCGCGTAGCTCGACCGGGTCGGCTGGAAGAACTTGTCGAGCGCCGCCTGCCGTCAGCACCAGCCAGCCAGCCACGCAAACTCACCCTCAACGCCTCGATAAGGTTGGCCTCGGAGTGCACAAAGATCGTGCGCTTGTCCGGGCTGACGTTGATGTCGACGCTCTCGCGCGGTATTGTAAAGTCGAGGATCGCGAGCGGCACCTGGTTCGTGTTGAACGACTTGTACACCTCGTTCACGGTCCTGAGGACCTTGGGCAGCGCGCACGGCCGGCCGTTGATGTACACGTATTGCCTGTCGGCGCTGGAGCGGCCCTGCCCCCACGCGCCGGACGAGATGAGCCCCGAGACGTGGACGGTTTGCGTACTGTGTTGTGTCAGCGCTTTCAGAGCCGCCACGACTCACGCCTCCTCGATGCCCTCGCGCCGCGCCATGCTCTTCTCAACAGGTACCTCGAGCTCGAGTTCGACATCGACGACCCCTTCGAGCGCCTTGGGACCCCACACGGCGGCCACTGACGCGCGGAGGCCGCCCTTGCCGTCGACCGCGAGGACAGCGTGGCGTTTACTAGTCTGTCAGCGTGCGTGCGCCGCGGCGACCACTCACCCTCCACGCCCGCCGCCGACTGCCTCGACCTTAAGTCGCACCGAACGCCCCGCAGACACCGGGACGAGCGCGTACGCAGTCAGGATGCCCAGCGCCTTGGCATACTCGCGCTTGGCGGTGCGTTCAAACTCTTTCCGGCGGACGGGTAACGCGGCGAAGAGGCCAGAGACGGCGACGGTGGTGCCGCGTTGCCTCGCGACCTTGCCGGTACTCTGCACCCGCCCGTCCCTCCCAAGCCCGAGCACCGCGCCCATCGGCGCCGTCTCCGCCGTCGCAGTGGTGACAGTCACGCTGTCGCACATTGCACACAACGCAGACAGTGCCTCGCCGCGGAAGCCGAACGTGTCGACCGACGACAGCTCAGCCAGCGACGGGAGCTTGGACGTGTGATGTTTGAGCCCTGCCGTGTCAGCTGGCCTCAACTACTGCGACGCTACCCACCGATGCTAGCAAAGTCGGCCGCCTCGATCCCCGAGCCGTTGTCCCCCACCTCGATGCTGTCCAGCCCGCTGTCCTTTATCCGCACGTCTGGGGTCAGCACTACACCAGAGACACGCCGCACCGATGATGGTTGCCCCCGCGTCGAGCGCGTTTTCCACCAGCTCCTTGAGCGCGCCTTGCAGGTCCAGCACCACCTGGCCCGAGTGCAGGCGGTGCACCGAGGCTGCGTCGATGGCTGGGGTGGTTAGCAGTGCGCGGCTGCGCGATACGCACGCTTGATGCTCGGTTGCATTGTGGGGTGTGACAAGACATGCAACAGCAACAAGATTGTGTTTATGAATCGGGCAGCGGCGAAATCGCGTCGTGCGCGTCATCGCGACGCGACTTGGCATCCAGTCAGCCGCCCTCCACCTCAGGCTTTAACACCATGCAGCTGCCTCCCCGTTTCACCCAACAACAACTCCGCCCCCACAAATGCAAGATGAAGACTACTGATACAACTGCTTACGCCCGCCCTACGCCACGGGCCCGACCTTCTGCTGCCCATTCTCAATCTGCTTGGGCATCTTTACGCGGCTCGCCGACCCCATCAGGTTCTCAATCTCGTTCTTGTTGAAGTAGTGCGGCGCCACTCCGCGTCAGCATGGCCCAGAATCACCCACTCACGCTCAGACAGCCACGATCCCTCGATCGGCATACACTGCCGCATGTACTCCTTGGACGTGAGCACAAGCTCGTAGTACAGGATGAAGCGCGGCGGGGGCTGCATCCCGACGAGACACGAGCTCGGGTGGATGAACACGGTGTGGCTGTTCTTCGTCGTGCGGTATCCCCCACCCTTGTCGATGCGCGCCGTGTTGTAAAAGTATCCGGCGGTGATGGCCTTTTGCACCGGCACAATCTCGTTGGGGTTGGACTCGATGACCACCTCGACGCGGTCGCAGAGCGACGCCAGCTGATCGCGGATATCGCGCACGCGACACAACGACTTGTACTGCACAAAGTTCTCCTGACAGAACTGTTGGCTGTAGTTTGTCTCCGCCCACTGGTTGAAGATGTTGAGCAGGGTGAAGTGGTCGCCGCCGGGCTTGACAAAGTTCTTGTGCGCCTGGTCGGCGTGCACCCGCTTGTCTTTTGGTCGGTAGAGGAGCGAGCCGGATTCCTGCAGCATCGAAATGATGATCAGCACCTCGTGTGTGCACTTGAACACCTCGGACCCGATGATGGCCTTGGACAGCATGGGGTCGACAGGGAACTCGGCCATGCGCCGTCCCAGACGCGTCAGCTCGCCCTTGTGGTTGAGCGCGCCGAGCGCGTACAGCATCTCAAACGACCGGATGATTGTCTCGGCCGGCGGCTTGTCCAAGAAGTCAAAGTTGAGAATGTCGTTGATGCCGAGGGACTTGAGCATGAGGACCACCATGCCGAGGTTGGTCCGTTGGATTTCCGGGATAGTGTCCTGCGGCAACTCGTTCTTGAACGCCCACTTGGTGTACAGACGGAACGCCTTGCCGGCGCCGACACGGCCCGCACGACCAGCACGCTGTTGCGCCGATGCGCGAGAGATTGGCTCGACGACGAGCGACGACATGCCGGTCTTGGGGTTGTAGTTGTTCTGCTTGACAAAGCCGGGGTCGATGACGTAGACGACACCGTCGATCGTGATGGACGTCTCGGCAATGTTGGTGGCCAGGACGACCTTGCGCGCGCCTTCTGGTGTCGGCTCGAAGATTTTTGTCTGCTGCTCGCTCGGCAGGTTGGCATAAATCGGAGCGATAATCAACTCGGGCACCTTGTCGCCCAGGGTCCGCATCGTTTCGGTCAAGTTCTCCTCGCACGCCTCAATCTCATCCTGACCAGTCAGGAAGAGCAAGATGTCGCCCTTTGGCTGCGTCGTATGGATCTGCAGAATTGTCGTCACCGCAGCGTGGATGTAGTTGGCTTCGGGCTGCTGCGTGTAGAACATGTCGACGGGGAAGCGACGACCGGGAACGTCGAAGATGGGCGCGTTGTCGAAGAACTCGGAGAACTTTTGTGCGTTCATTGTCGCCGAGGAGATGAGCAGGCGGAGCTCTGGCCGGAACCGTGCGATATCCTTGACCAGGCCGAAGAGGATATCCGTGGAGAGGGTGCGTTCGTGAGCCTCGTCAATGACGAGGGCCGAGTAGGTCGACAGCTCGGGGTCGGTCAAAAACTCTCGCAACAACATGCCGTCGGTCATGTACTTGAGGACTGTCTTGTCGCTCGTCATGTCCTCGAAGCGGATCGAGTAGCCGACCTCCTGGCCAAGACGCGAACCCACTTCCTCAGCGACACGCGCGGCGACCGACATGGCGGCGACACGACGCGGCTGCGTGCACCCCACCTTCATGCCGCCCTTCGTGTAGCCGGCCTCGTGGAGGTACTGCGGCAGCTGGGTCGTCTTGCCCGAGCCCGTCTCAGCGACAACAATGAGCACCTGGTGCTCGGCAATAGCCTCCAAGAGTTCGTCGCGGAACTCGTAGATTGGCAGCGACTTGCGGGTGTCGTCGATGCTCTGTGCGCGCTTCTCGGCCTCCTCGACCTGCTGCATGATCGCCTGCGCCTCGGCGGTCAACGTCCCGTCCATCTTGCCCTCCTGCAAGAACTTGATGCCCTGCGACTCATCAAACACGTAGTCGTACTCGTCCTCGATGATGACCTTGTCCAGTGCGCCGGTTGTCAGGTCGGTCTTGTACCGCTGGCTCTCCTCCCATGTGTCGATGTCGGTGACAAACTCGCCGTCCTTGGGCTTGGCCTCGTCGTAGCGCTTGTACAGCGCGTTCTTGCGCTTCTTCGAGTCGATACGGCCCTGCTCGGTAATGTAGTCATCCGGGAGCATGTATCCCTCCGTGCCGTCGTCGATCTTCTGCCGCGCCTCGAGAATCTTGACGAGCTCAACCTTGCGCTGGTACTCGTCCATCTCCCTCTTTGACAGCTGTTGGCCACGGAACAGAGCCTTCTCGTCTTCCAGTTCCATCTTGAGCAAGTCGAGTCGCTGCTGCTCTCGCTTGGTGAGATACTCCTGACGTGAGTGCAGGCGGAGGTCGTCCATGACAGCGGCGCGGGCAACAGGGTCGTTGGCGAGGGCTTCTCTCCTCGCTGCCTCCTTGCCGCCTTCACCCGTCCTGTCGGCGACGACCTTCTTCGTCCTGTCCTTATCCTTGTCCCGCATACGCGCCGCAAACGCATCTCGCTCCGCGAGATCCTCTGCGCGTTCCCGTTCCAAGCGCTCCTCCTCGGTTTCTTCTGGCGGAAGGTCCTCTCGTGGTGGCGTAGGCGAGTCTATCCGCGCGCGTTTGGGTTCCAGTTCCTCGGGCTCATCGTCCCAGTTGCCCTCGGTCTCGCGCTTGCGCGACGAGCGCGACTGCTTGACCGTCTCGCGTTCCACCTTGGCAACCTTGTCCTTCTTCTTCTTTTTGGAGCTGGACGGCTCGTCGTCGAGCAGGAGGGAGAACTTTTGCGGGTTGACCGATGGCGCGACCTTTGGCGTCTTGCTCTTCGTCTTGCGTGGGATGAGCGAGTGTACCTGGGTGGCAAAGTCCTTCAAGTCTGGCGTCTCGTCCAGACCCATGCCGACGAGGGTGTGGTAGAGGTCGCCGGCTGTTTTGGACGATGTGGCTGGGGGAGGGTCAGCTAGGCTCGATCTGTGAGTTGAAGACATACCAGCCGAGTGGACAAAGTCGACCGTTGCGCTGTCAGATGATCCAAGGATCTGTTTGTGTGAGCGGGTGGCGCGCGGCGAGAAGGGGGTACTCACGCGAACGACATTGTCGCCGATGTACTGCTTGACGTCCATGGCGCGGGGATGAGACAGTGGAGAAGCCGATGGAACAGACGCTTTGGGTCCTCGCCACGCAGTCGTCGAGCTGTCGTCGTTTCCGTTGCTGCTCGTCGGCGAGGGTGATGGGGAGATGCAAGTCTCTCTGTGGACGGAGGGGCCGTCATCTCTCCTCACTGGAGATGGAGGTCGACTTCTGAGCGGGCGGCAAACATCGAAATCGTGTCATTTTGGTGGAATGAAACAGGGCGGCCTGGCTGGGTCGCGTGGCACTGTGTGATACAAATACTCCCGCGCATCCACCCTCAGTGTAACAAAGCAAAGTCGAAGGAGGCGCAATGTAACAAGCAGCCGCGAGACCATCAACATCCATCTCGTCGCCATCAACATCCACCTCGTCGCCTGTGCCAGCTCGGAAACTCTGCATCCGACCTAAAAGCACGGGAAAATCATGTTCTTCTGTGCCAGTAAGTGCAGCGGCTCTCGGTTTGCGGATGGAGAGCTAACGCCTCACCAGTCTCTGGCTCTCCACCTCAGGTGCCCGTCGTCTCAAAGACCTCGGGCACGGTGTACGAGAAGGCTCTGATCGAGCGGTATATCGGTACGTACTCTTGAAGCGCACTTACCGCAATGTTTGTGCGTAGAGCCTGTGCTGACGCGTCGCAGAGGAGAATGGAACCGACCCCATCTCGGGCGAGCCTCTGACCAAGGAGGACTTGATTGACGTCAAGGCCAGTGAGTAGATATGCAGCGAGTCCAGAGTGGCGCTGACAACTGCGACAGAGCCCTCGACCCTCCCACCGCGCGCGTCGAACCAGACCTCGATCCCCGCGCTGTTGACGGCCCTCCAGTCCGAGTACGACGCGATCATGCTCGAGTCGCTCGAGATCAAGAAGGCGTTCCAGGCATCCAAGCAGGAGCTGGCCAACGCGCTGTACCGGGAAGACGCTGCTACCAGGGTTATCGCGAGGTTGCTCAAGGAGCGTGACGAGTCGAGGGAGTGAGTTTGGTGCAGTTGACACGACACTGACCCCACAGTGCTTTGGCATCTGTCCAGGCTTCGATTGGTATCGCGCCTGCGCCTGCGGCTGAGGCTGCCGAGGACGTCGAGATGCAGCAGGAGGGTGCGCTTCCTTCTGATGTCGAGGCCAAGATCATGGCCACGAACCAGGCGTGAGTTTGTTGTTGTTTACGCCACTGATGCCTCAGCCTCTCCTCTGTTCGCAAAAAGCGCAAGCCTGCTCCGGGCTACGCGACCGCCGACCAGGTCAAGACGTATGTCCAGTCGTCCCATGTTCCATCAATGCACGGTACCAAGCCGCCCGGCATCAACGCGCTCGACCTGTCCTCGGACGGCAAGACTATCGTCACCGGCGGCCTTGACAAGATTGTCCAGGTCTTTGACCTTGAGAGCCAGAAGGTGCTCGGCACGCTCAAGGGCCACACCAAGGCCGTGACACACGTTGCGTTCCGCGAGCACGAGGGCGAGTCGAGGCTGGCTGTTTCCACAGCACAGGACAAGACTGTGCGCTTCTGGGGAGAGAACGAGGCCGGCGCATGGTCTGCCAAGGGCAGCATCTCGGCCCACAAGGGCGACGTTACCGGCCTCGCCGTCCACCCCACTGGCTTGTACGCCGCGACCGCATCTACCGACAGCACGTGGGCGCTGCACGACATTGCCACTGCCAAGACGATCGCGACGTACGGCGCTCCCGAGGGCATCGAGGGCTCGTTCTCGTACGCTTCGTTTGACGTCCACCCCGACGGTGTGCTGCACGCCGGCGGCACCAAGGACGGCCTTGTGCGTGTGTGGGACGCGCGCTCGTCGACGACATTGGCCGCCACGCTCGAGTCACATCCCGGCAAGGAGCTGTCGACGCTCAGCTTCAGCGAGAACGGCTACTACCTGGCGACTGGCTCGGCGTCCGACTCGACCGTCAACGTGTTCGACCTGCGCAAGCTCAAGCTCTTCTCGAGCTGGCAGCTGCCGTCTGAGAACGCGGTGCACGAGGTGCGCTTCGACCCCTCGGCCCAGTTCCTCACTGTTGCCGGCACCGACCTCCGGGTGTACGCCAACAAGACTTGGGCCGAGCTGCTCAAGTTTGACGACAACAATGGCATTCTGACCGCTGCGCGCTTCGGCAAGCTGGGCAGCGAGATTGTGGTTTCCGGCCTTGACCGCACCGTGCGTGTTCTCGGTGCCGCGTCGGCGTGAGTGTAGAGAGATTTGTAGAAAGATGCATTCGTGAGCGGGCGTGGCGGCCAGCGAGCGCAGCGAGCTGCGTGAGGCAACAGGACGAGCACGAGAGCCAGAAGGTTGAGCGGCGTGAAGCAGTAGGACGAGTGCACGAAGTTGATGTCCCACCTGGACCAAACATGTCCCACCTGGACCAAACCGCAGCGCCCATCCTGCACAAGGGTTGCATAGATGCGCAGCGGCGCCACCTCGACCGACACGCGGCACGCAGCGTCCATCCTACACCGCCTAGAGCTCCTTGAGATAGTTTGCAGGCACGAGACCCTGCCTGCCATCGGCCTCACACGTCCACCCTTTGCGTCAGCGGATAGCCCACACCAACAACTCACAATCGTCCGACGTCTTGGCGATGATGGTGACCACCTGGTTCTCGGACACGGGTAGGTCGGTGTCGTCGCCGCCTTCATAGTCGTACAAGGCCTGAGCCTGGGGCCCCTGGCCGGCGTCAGCATCTGCCGGCTCGTCCTCATGCCTGGCGCCGCCGGCGCGCCGCACGGGCGGGGGCAAGTCGGACGACATGCGCTGGAACGCGGGCGCTTGCTGTACATTAGCTGTGGGGGGCTGTGCTGCGGCTGGGGTCAGCGTGGCCACGATGCCCGGCTCACCACTCTTGGGGTCGCGCCACATCGTCTTGGCGGCCTGCATGCCCGAGGTGGTGTCGACGTGCCCGAATGACTGGGGTCGCGTCAGCGCGCACCTACACACCCTCCCACCTTCTGGGTCTGGAGTCCGTCAACCGGTGCGCCTGCGACACGGCGGCTCGGCGGCGGCTGGGGTGGGCCGGCGTTGTTCCGTGGTGGCGGGAGAGCCGGCGTGCTCGACGACGTTGTCGAGGACGACGACGGCGCCGGGCGGGACCACTTGTCCGCGAGGCCGCCGGCGCCGACCTTGCCCATCGCGCCGGATACGTGGCTGTTGGACGCGAACTTGTTGAGGCTCTTGCCACCAAAGGCCGAGATGCGCGAGGTGACCCCGCCGGCGCCCGAGTCGGACGACGGCGACGGCGCCGACGGGGTCGACGACGAGGGCCGGTTCGCAGCGTACACTGGCGGCGGGCCGCCTGCCGGCGCGGGGGGCACGGAGCGCGAGCCGCCGCCGAGCTGCGACGCCGCGGCGGACGCGACGCTCGTGGCGGCCGCCTTGGCTGCTGCCGGCGGGATGTGGAGGTTGGCGCCGCCCGAGCTGATGGTGGCGCCGCCGCCGTTGGCCGAGCCGCCGCCGCCGACGAGGTGCGGCCGCGACTCGAAGTACTCGTCCAGGAGGGCGAAGAACGCCTGCTTGTCTGGGCGGGTTAGTGCGCGCGTGGGGCGGGGGCTGTGTACCTTGGTAAGACAGGTTTGCGAACACCATGGTGTGCACGAACGGATGGAGGGGAGGTAGGATGAGCGAGAAGAGTGGAATGTGACGGAGAGACGGATGATGACGCCAGGAGGGGGGTGGACGGGGGGAGCGAGGCACAAGCCGCCGGTTAGTCGAGCATGCCGCAGCCGCCAAGCCACCATGAAACAACGGGCGGTGCATTACTACGGCCGTACAACCAACTCGAAACCACTATAAACACACCCACTGCATCTCGTGTTGGACGAGATGCATACCTGCGCCGGCCCCCTACACCTTGTTCTCCTCGACAATCCGGTACTCGGCCTCGTGGTCCTGGCTGGACGTGATCGAGTGGCCAGCCGGGTCGTGTTTGGCATCCCAGGCCGCGATGTCGGCGTTGGGCACCCGCACGAGCTTGTGCGCGACGCTGCCGTCGTCGAGGTCGATGACGGCCGGGCGGATCGAGTAGTTACCGATCTTGGGGAGGATCTTGATCCAGAGGACGTAGTACAAGAACGCGATGAGGATGAAGCCGAGCCCGACGAGTGACGACGCGGCGTAGAAGAAGCCGAACGCGCTCGCGTTGATTCCCGCCTTGGGCGGCACCCACGGCATGACGAGCAAAAAGATCTTGGTGAGGAGGAAGAAGATGGGCACAATAGTCCACGCGCGGAACTGGGAGCGCGGGAGATCGAGCTTTTTGCGCTGCCGGCGGATGAGGAACAGCCCGACGGTGATGAGCGCGAGGTAGAACGACGACGGGTAGTTCTGGAGCGCGATGACTGGGGCGGCGTGAGTACAGTGGGGACACGGCCGCACTCACCAAAGTTGAAGGCGTTGCCCGCGGGCGGGATGAGCACGAACACGATACTAACGAGCCAGGTGGTGAAGATGCCGCCGGCTGGCGTGCCGAACGGGCGGGTCGTCACCCAGAACTTGGGCCAAGGGAGGACGCCCTGGCGGCCAATCTCGCGGATCATGCGCGAGTGGCCGATGAGCGAGGACGTGATGTTGCCAAAGGCCGAGAGGATGGGGAAGATGGTCAGGCTGGGGTGGGTGTGAGTGGGGCCGTGGCAGAGGGGGTCGGGGCATGCTCACCCTTTCGCCGCGGTCGGCCCGAAGAGCGTCTGGAAGTAGAGCGTTGCGGTGATCTGGCTCGACTTGACGATGGTCGCTTTTGGCAGCGCGGCAAAGTAGGCGATGTTGACGAGGAAGTAGAGCACGAACACGACGCTGACGGCGCCGAACGCCGTGCGCTTGATCGTGCGGATCGGGTTCTGCACCTCGTTGGCGACGTTGAAGCTGTTGGTCGAGCCGCCGTACGAGAAGATGACTGGTGTGAGCTGGGACGGGGCGGTCACCTCTACCTACTGCTGACGAGCGCGTTGGAGATGAGGTAGGCGTCCGAGTTTGTGCCCTCGAACGAGTTGTGGAAGTTGGCCGTCGGGTGCGGCACTTTGCTCTTGAACGCGCCGCCGAGGACTGCAAAGCCGGAGAATGTGATGCTGTGAGTGAGCTGGCTTCTTGTGGCGCATACTCACAACAACAGGGTCGCGAGCTTGATCCACCCGAGGACGTTGACGAGCTGCAGCGCGAAGCGGTTGTTGGACACGACGACGAGCGCGACGACCGTCAGGCCAGCGATCGCGACGCCCTTGAGCTCCCAGTCCTTCGGGGTACGGTTAGACAGGCGCCATATGTAGCTGGCGAGCACGAAGCCGTTTGAGCTCATAAACTTGAGAATGACAGTCTGGAAGGCGAACGCGACAGGGAAAAAGTACTTGGGCTTCTGGTACGCCTGCTCGAGGTACACGACGACGCTGCCGCTCCGCGACGGGTAGTATGACGTGAGCTCGAGGTACACGCTGATCTCGGCCAGCGTGATGAGGTACCCGATCACCCAGTAGATGAGCGACAGGCCGACCGAGCCGGTGCCCTTGAGGATGGTGGATGCTGGGGGTGGGTGTGAGTGGCGGCGGCGGCGTGGCGTGGCGTGGCAGTGGCACCGCTGGCTTTTACTCACGCGTGCTGAAGATGCCCGTGCCGATAATCATCGACACGTTGAGCAGGAAGGCGGTCCACGTGCCGACATGGTACCCGAGCGGGTTCTTGACCTCGACCGGGGCGCCGTCGACGTTCTGGTACGTCACGTCGGCGCCGTTGTGCCCCGCCTCGCCGACATACTGCAGGTCGCCCTTGATGACGAACTGGCGCTTCTCGAGCACGGGGACCGCCGGCGCGTCGCCGAGGTCCGACTTGTCAGAGATGTCGTCGCGGTGCTGCTGGACCATGGTGCCTGCACTGTTGTTGGTGAGGCGGGGTCGCGGTGCTGCAGCCGCGATTTAACGGTGCCACTGGGCCTGTCTCAGCTGCCTCTCGCCGCCAACACACCAATTGCACATGTGCACGAGCTCAACATCCTTACTCATCAGTGCGGGCTAGAGCGCGCGTGCACTGTACCGAGCGTAACGCCCCAGCCTTGACGAGCGCGCCGCACAGACGGGAGACAATGCAATCCAGCGGCCAGCGGCATCCACAGCAGCAGCATCAGCAGCGGCGACCAGGCAGAGCGCGCGGCGCGCCACACATGGCGTCGCGCACACTGTATATGGCGTCACGGCGGGCGTGATTGGTCGCAGCAGGATATCCGCAGTGCTAGCTCCGTATCTGCTGGAGCGGCAGACGGACGCTAGACACGATGGCGTGACGGCGCCGCCCGCGCGCATACCGCGCTCATAGCCGAGATGCACCCAACGGCGGTTGACGCGCTGGGCGCCCATGGGGCCAGCTCGACCAGCTCGACCGAGGTGCGACTTCATCACATCACTTTGGGCACCGCGCACGTCAGACGACAGCATACAGCCTGCCTTTGTGGAGCGCCAAGACTTTGGGCGCTGATAGCGCCGTCGCCATCCGTCGCGCAGATGCCACCTTGGTGAGTGATGCGCATGGATATCGCCGGTGGTGGGTGGGTGGGTGTATGCATGTAGCTGAGGCCACCGATGCCCGGGGCGTGGAAGGAGGGGGGAGGGGGGGCGCCGGAAGAATCTGGTGGCTGAAGGCTGCGGGATGAAGGTGGGTCTGGGCCGGTGGGCTGGGGGGTGGCGGCAGAGTGGCCAGAAGAGGCGGGCCACAGCTGTACGAGGGCAAACCACGCACACTGCTTCTACTCGACGCGACGTACCTTATGACCGTGGAATCTGACTGACGAGGTGCAACATTGGATGCCAGAATGGAGCGCTCGAGTTGGAGTTGCACCGACATGATTCCAGTGCCAAGTGCCAAGTGCATGAACGCGACTGCCGCTTCCCCCCTGCTAAGCCAGCCCAAGAATGACAGCACCGATGACAGCAGCAGCAGCCGCCACACTGCTCCTGCTCCTGCTCCCCGCGCCCGACTCTTCGCGCGACGCGCTGGTTTGTCAGCCCGCCCCACAATCCCCACGCACAGGTAGTACTTGCCGCCGTCGGACTCGAGGAACCACTGCGGAAAGGTGAACTGCACGCCCGGCACCCCGGCGCGCGCGCACAGGCTGGTGCCGTACTCTGCGGCGTAGGCCAGGTCTGGCGCGGACACGGCGGTCTTGAGCAGGCACGTCACCATGAGCGTGTTCCATGTCTGCATTACGGCGGGTCAGATCACGGCCTGGGCGGAATCGGCCAGCTCAGCGACGCCGCGCCCACACACACACACCTCGAACCTGCAGTTCGCCGTGAACGCCTCGGCAAAGTTCGTGTTCCGCCCCGGCAGCATGAGGGTCTCGACGATGCGGCGATGGCAATTGATGAACGGCCCTGGGGTGAGCGTCGTCTGCGGGAACAGGGAGCTTACGGGACGCTACCTTGGCGGGGTTGAGGGCGAACTGCTGAGCTGCGGAGAGCGCGGCCGCCGGCGCGAGGAGGGCAGCCGCGATTATGGCCGGGAGGAGCAGGCGCATTGTCGTTTGGTGGAGCTTGTTAGTCGATGAAAGCATCGTAGACGACGACAGCGGATACATGCACCCCCTTCCCCGTCCTTTGGGATGTGCAGGTGCTTCGAACAATGGCCAAAGGAGGATCTCGATGCTCGATGTCCCATTGTTTGAGGCTGAGGCGCCCCGAGCGCGGTCGATGCCACGTCTCGTGCGTGGAGATGGTGACACCAACACGCGAGCAAGCCAGCACACCGGCGATAGATACTGCCACCAGCACCAGCACAGCCGGTACGGCGCCAGTGCCGCCATGTCCGTGTCTGTGTCCGTGTCCGTGTCCGCGCCGTCCTCGTATCGCCGCGAGTAGCACATCCGCTACGCCGGCCGCCTGGCACAGCCGGCGTTGCTGGGCGGCATTGAGCTCATCATTTGACTTGCTACATTGATGGCAGGTCCCACTGTAGCGTGTACGTTTCGACCTGCAGACATGTCTGCAGACGAAGTCTCGGCGCTGTGCATCAGAACAGAGAAGCTGGGGCCCAGCGTTGCCCCAGTCACAGCCGCCACCGCGCCGAGGACGGCCGCCCCCAACACACCGAAAACCCCCCGGCTATGTCCCGCCCCGTCTCGGCGGCGCTCAACGCCGGCCCGGCGGTGGACCGGCGATACCCACCGACCTCCTCCAAACCGATAAAGCGGCGGGGCATGGTGGACGCATCCTCGCTTCTCCACCCATCCCCCCCCCCCCCCCAGCCTACACCATGTCGTTCGCCGCGCTGTCCTCCGCATCCGCCGCGCCGCGCTCCGAGGCCGGCCTCAACGTCGTCACCATCAAGGCCGAGGGCATCGAGGCGTCCTTCATCCCGTACGGCGCGCGCCTGAAGAGCCTGCGCGTGCCCGACCGCGCGGGCGAATGGCGCGAGGTCAACGTCGGGTACGCCGACGCGGCGCAGTATCACCGCGAGAAGAGCAACGCGTACTTTGGCGCCGTGGTAGGCCGGTACGCCAACCGCATGGCGCACGGCCGCTTCACGGTCGCCGGCGAGACGTACCAGGTGACCAACAACGACCACGACGGCCAGAACGCGCTGCACGGCGGCGTGCGCGGCTACGACGCGCGCGACTGGGCCGTCGAGGCGCAGACGCCGACCTCGGTCACGTTCGCGCTGGCTGACGACGGCTTCGAGGGATTTCCGGGCAAGGTGGTGAGTGGGCGAAGCCATGGGACGCCGCAGCCTGACTCACACTCCAGCTCGTGCACGCGACCTACACCGTGACCAAGGGCACGCTGCGGGCTCAGCTCACCGCACTGCCGCTCGACAAGGCGACGCCGATCCTGCTCACGACGCACGCGTACTTCAACCTGTCGTCGACGCTCGCGCCGACCGTGCTCGACGACACGCTGCACGTGCCGCAGGGGTCGCGCGTCGTGGCCGTCGACGGCATCTCGGTGCCCACCGGCGCCGTGATTCCCGTGTCCGTGTCGGGCGACCACCCTCTCAACTACACGTCGCCCCGCGCGGTGCGCGACGGCGCGCTGGGCGCCAAATACTGCGGCGACGGCAACGTCGGCATCGACAACTGTTTTCTGTTCGACCGGCCCGAGGCGCCGAGCTCGGCCACCCTCGGCCCGGCCCAGGTCATCCTCGCGTCCAAGGCCACCGGCATCCGCCTGTCCGTGCACACCAACCAGCCGGCGATCCAGCTCTACTCGGGCAACGGGTTCGACGGCTCGTTCGAGACCCAGCTTGGCAAGGCTGAGCAGTACAGCTCGATCGCTATCGAGCCCCAGGGATGGTGGGTGCAGGTGTGGCGCCACGACGACGCTGATGTGACAGGATCGACGCGGTCAACCACCCCGAGTGGGGATACAACGACGTCTACTCGCCTTCGCGCGGGCCGTATGTCAACGTTACCGAGTATGTGTTTGACACGCTGCCCGAGGGCAAGGAGATCTAGGCGGGTGGGGGGTGTCGTCTTCAGTAGGCTGGGATTCAAAGTTGCGCCGCATGGCGCCTGCGTAGATTCAAGGGTACATGCATACAGGTAGAGTTTATGATGTGGGGTTGGGACTTGCATGACGAGGGCATGGCGAGGTGTTGCGAAAGAGATGTGGGGGGCCTAAAGGGGTTGGTTGCGTTGGGTGGTCATCGATGAGTGCGTTGTAGACAAACATCGTCGTGGGACCACTGCCGATGGACAATGCGACGTGGCTGTGGGCCTCTGAGCGGTTTCGGCTTGTGATATCGGCCAGCACCGGCAGCACCGCGCCGGACAGTGTCGGACCGCGAGGCGCGATGGCGGCGCCGCACGCCGCCAGGCGCGCAAATGGCCGACACACCATTCGCCGCCTACACCGGCTCGGGCAGCTTGCCAACCTTGCCGAGGTAGTATGCCGCGTTGTCGTTGTAGTTGTCGACCATCTTGGCGGCGATCAGCACCGATGTGGAAGACTCGATAAAGTCCTGTGTGCGGGGAATCGCCGGTCAGCGAGATGCCAAATGTGCGTGGGCAGGGGACGAGGGCCGAGCGCGCGTACGCCGACGCCGCCACCTGGTGGCCGCATTCGGGGGCGCGCCGCAGCCCAGAGCACATCGTATCATTGCCCAGTGGGCAGATACCCGCGCAGCCGCAGACGTACCTTGAGACACAGGTTCATCTCGACGACGGCCTCGTTACACTTGACCTGGCGGGTGAGCACTGGTTTTACAACTCTCTACCCACCACATTGCCGATGATGCGGTCGAGCAGGATGGCCTGCTCAATCTCGTGCGGGTTCTCCATTGCCTGCATCGCGGCGCGTGGGACGATAGAGGGTGGGGCGAGAGGGCGAGGGAGGAGAGGAGACAGAGAGATGCGCCGATGCGGCCAGTGTCCGAGATGACGGTCGTGTTGTTATTGTTGCGACGAGTTGTGCCGAAGGGAAGATGGATGTCACGTGAATCTCGCGTGGGAGGCCCTGAAGTGGCAGATGTCAGGCTCGCGTGTCAGTGTCACTAAAGCCCCGGCCTAGGTCCGCTCCCGGTTTGTATTGTTCCCTCTACCCTCCCCATCGTGCCATCGCGGTCTGATTAGTGGGGTGTTGACGCGCGTGCAAGCTGCGAGCCGCACGAAATAGTCCCAGGGGGGCTGCCGCCTCGCCGCCCGCGCCCGCCCGCCCGCCCGCGTAAACCACCCCGCGTCCATACACGCACCCACCCCCGAGTGGCACCCGTCCCTGCCTCGCCGCCGCGTAGATCGTTCCACTTTTTTGGGTGAGCGTGCGTCCCAGCCCTGCCACCACCACCATCGGGCCACCACCACCACCACGCGCCGTCGTAAGATTGTTTTTACATCTCACATCACCACCGACGCGCGGTCCATCCCGATTTCTCGTGCTTTATATATACCAGAGCGGCCGAGAGCCCCCCTAGACCCCCAGCTTGCCCACCAGTAGTTAGTACTCTTTCCACCATGGCCTCCGCCGCCTACGACGTCGCGATCGACTACGTGCAAAAGTTCGCGCCCGGCATCGCCGAGCAGCTCGCGCGCTCCAATGCCACCGTCGTCCAGAACACGCTGTACCCCGGCATCGACCTCGCCAGCCTCAGCTACTTTGAGCGCCTGTGGGCCAGCTACTACATCTACATGGGCAACGCCATCCTCGCCACGGGTGTCATGAGCTTTGTCCTCCACGAGGTGGGTTAGACGATTAGCGGCGACACGCAGCAGGTAGCTAACACCCCCCCAGGTCGTCTACTTTGGCCGTGCGATCCCCTGGCTCATCATCGACGCCATGCCCTTCTTCCACAAGTGGAAGATCCAGCAGAACAAGGCCGTCTCGTCGGCCCAGATCTGGAAGTGCACCAAGGTTGTCCTCATCACCCACTTCACCTGCGAGGCTCCCCTCATCTGGCTCTTCCACCCCATCTGCTGCTACTTTGGCATGGCCACCTTTGAGGTGCCCTTCTCGCCCATCTGGCTCATGGCGTTCCAGATCGGTCTCTTCTTCGTGTTCGAGGACATGTTCCACTACTGGGCCCACCGCGCCCTCCACTGGGGTCCCCTCTACAAGAACATCCACAAGCTCCACCACGAGTTCTCGGCCCCCATTGGTCTTGCCGCCGAGTACGCCCACCCCCTCGAGGTCATGATTCTCGCCCAGGGCACCATTTCGGGCCCCTTCCTCTACTGCCTCTGGCGCAAGGACCTCCACATCCTCACCGTCTACATCTGGGTCACCCTCCGTCTCTTCCAGGCCGTTGACGCCCACTCGGGCTACGACTTCCCCTGGTCGCTCCGCCACTTCATCCCCTTCTGGGCCGGCGCCGATCACCACGACTTCCACCACATGGCCTTTGTCAACTGCTTCTCGACCTCGTTCCGCTGGTGGGACTACTCCCTCGGCACCGACGCCAAGTACCACGCCTACAAGGAGCGCATGGCCAAGGCCAAGGCCGCCGAGCGTGCCGCCGTCGAGCAGGCCGAGAACGCCCGCATCGAGGCCGAGGGCCTCGTTGCCGAGCGCGACGTGCTTTCGTACGGCAAGAACAAGAAGCAGTAGAGGGCGCTGCGAATCTGCGTCAGCGTCGAGCATAGAGGGCGGCTGGGACAGAGTCCGGGCTGTCAACACCCTTCCAGCAGCTAGTAGAGCATATAGCGGTTGGTTGCATACCCATTTCGAGCGCAGCGGGGGCGGGGGCGAGAAGACTGATACGACTGATGCTCTGATACGACTGATAGCAAGATCTCGGTTCCGGAGTGGCAGGCTAGTGACCAGGAGCTGGCCCCCCCAGCTGCGGACCTTGCGTCGTTGCTCCGCATATTAGGCTGCTCCGGTTGCCGACGTCGTCGAGAGGGGGCTGTACTCACTGGCCTGGGCATGAGGTTCGTCTCGCTGACGTCGACGGAAGGTTCGGCTCACTGACCTGGCATGAGGTGGTTCGACAGACGCGGTTGACAAGGAAACATTGACACAGCGTAGCGGTTTCGGCCGAAGCCGACGTTCAGCGCCGATCCCCCGCCTTCCTCTGCCTTCCTCCGCCAACACGAGGGTTTCGATGCATGCGTCGCTGCCGAGAACCCGTGTAGACCAGCTTTCTAAGCTCGGTGAGTTCGTGCAGGGGCGTGGAGCAGGTCTTGGTGGGTGAGGTGGCCGTGGTGGGTTCGGGATGCCTATTACTGCTGGCACGATAGTAACTACTAAGCTGGTGGGGGGCGCCTCGTGCCGAGGTCACTCTGTCATCGTGCCATGTGCCCTGCGTTCTCCAGAGTAAGAACAGGCAAGCAAGCTGGTGAGAAGAGGTGGTACGAGGAGTAGCAAGGTGAGCCGCTGGTCGCCACAAACGTGGGTCGCCGCTGTCTCACTGGGGCTGGGGGCCTCCTCGGTCGCTGGCCTCGTGCTCATGTGTCCATGCCTGGAATAGCCTCCCGTAAATCTCCGCTTGCATACCTGGCCCCGGTACTTTATCAGACAGCTTTAGACACGACGAGCTCGGCTCCGTAAGAGCGCAGCTGCCTACACGGCGAGGGCCGTCTCGGGGTGGATTCAGCTTCAGTATGAAGGGCCACAACGGCCTTTACACTCCCCTTCATCTGCCTTCCGTAGCCACAGTGTTGCTGACCACCAGGCCAGCTTCACTTCTCAGCCAGAGAGAGGTTGGCAGTCACGGCCAGGCCCCGAGAGTATCGCCACTCAAAGTCAACGTCACCTTCCCTCGCACCCCGCCTCCTTGGCAAGCCAAGCACGCATCTTTCCAACCTAGATTCCATCCTTCCATAGTTCAAAAAATTCAGCAGAGCAAGGGCTACACGCCGACGATTTTGTTGTCTGGAACAACGGACGCGGTGGGCAAGTTAGAACAATTAGAAGCTTTCGTAAGCGGCGTGAGTCATCAGAGGCAGCGAGCGCGGCGGCGAGGGCGCTCCTCGGCGCTGGGGCGCGCCCGTGTGCCCGTAGAACATGACCGAGCGCCGAGCCATTACGACGCGTCATGCCGTGGAAGCACGAGCACCGTGCCGGCGAGCGACGAGCACGGGCCAATGGGAGGCCGAGGTAGGCCTCGCAGGCGCTGGAAACGACGCGCGGTGTCGCGCACCACCTCGTACCTTTGAGCTCGTGCATTCCTTACTCATCCCGAGGGTTATGGCGCATTCTTGATGGCGATGGAAGGTGCTTTGATGGCGTCGAAGGCCGTGGAAACGGTGAGCAGATGCGAGCTGAAACGAGCAAGTTCCGTGGCAGGGAAGGGAGGCTGATTTCGCGGCGATCCCTCCCGCCAAGTGCCCGATCTCGCGTGACATCCACGCGAAAATGGTAGGCACGAGAACACACTCCACGCCTATGGGCCATTCTCGCATGCCTAGGACAGCCATGACGTGTGGACCAAGGAAGTTCTTGGAAGCTGATGGCGTTTCTGGCGGGTGCCAGCGCTTGGGGGGTGACGCTGGTGCCAGCAAATGACAACGCCCGGCTGGGCTCAATGATGGTATATTAGTGCTCGACACGTCTTCTCACCGGCTTCTCACTTTTCTCAAACACACACTCTTCCTTTCCCCTCTCCTAGAAACAAAACTTAGTAATAATGTCCAAGTCTAAGGCTATCGGTATCGACCTCGTGAGTACAACCACCAGCTCGGGCTAGCTCTGGCGCACGTACTGCCACTTCGGTGGCTGGCTGCCCGCCTCGCTCGCTCGCTCGCTATCCCACGACTCCTTTACTGACACCTTCCCCAGGGTACCACCTACTCCTGTGTCGCCGTCTGGCAGAACGACCGTGTCGAGATCATCGCCAACGACCAGGGTAACCGCACCACCCCCTCCTATGTCGCCTTCACCGACTCGGAGCGTCTCATTGGTGACGCTGCCAAGAACCAGGTCGCCATGAACCCCTACAACACCGTCTTCGACGCCAAGCGTCTTATCGGCCGCAAGTTCGACGACGCCGACGTCCAGTCCGACATGAAGCACTGGCCCTTCAAGGTCATCTCCAAGGCCGGCAAGCCCTTCATCCAGGTCGAGTACCGCGGTGAGGAGAAGCAGTTCTCGCCCGAGGAGATCTCGTCCATGGTCCTCATCAAGATGAAGGAGACCGCCGAGGCCTACCTTGGTGGCACCGTCTCGAAGGCCGTCGTCACCGTCCCCGCCTACTTCAACGACTCGCAGCGTCAGGCCACCAAGGACGCCGGTACCATTGCCGGCCTCGAGGTCCTCCGTATCATCAACGAGCCCACCGCCGCCGCCATTGCCTACGGTCTCGACAAGAAGACCGAGGGCGAGAAGAACGTTCTCATCTTCGACCTTGGTGGTGGTACCTTCGATGTCTCGCTCCTTACCATCGAGGAGGGCATCTTCGAGGTCAAGGCCACTGCCGGTGACACCCACCTTGGTGGTGAGGACTTCGACAACCGTCTCGTCAACCACTTCGTCCAGGAGTTCAAGCGCAAGAACAAGAAGGACCTCTCTTCCAACGCTCGTGCCCTCCGTCGTCTCCGCACCGCCTGTGAGCGTGCTAAGCGCACCCTCTCGTCGGCCGCCCAGACCTCGATCGAGATCGACTCGCTCTTCGACGGTATCGACTTCTACACCTCGATCACCCGTGCCCGTTTCGAGGAGCTCTGCCAGGACCTCTTCCGCTCTACCATGGAGCCCGTTGAGAAGGTCCTCCGCGACTCCAAGATCGACAAGGCCAACGTCAACGAGATCGTCCTTGTTGGTGGCTCGACCCGTATCCCCAAGATCCAGAAGCTCGTCTCGGACATGTTCTCTGGCCGTGAGCCCAACCGCTCGATCAACCCCGACGAGGCCGTCGCCTACGGTGCCGCCGTCCAGGCCTCGATCCTCAACGGTGAGACCTCGGAGGCCACCCAGGACCTCCTCCTCCTTGACGTTGCTCCTCTCTCGCTTGGTATCGAGACCGCTGGTGGCATCATGACCCCCCTCATCAAGCGCAACACCACCGTCCCCACCAAGAAGTCGGAGATCTTCTCGACCTACTCGGACAACCAGCCCGGTGTCCTTATCCAGGTCTTCGAGGGTGAGCGTGCCAAGACCAAGGACTGCAACCTCCTCGGCAAGTTCGAGCTCGCCGGCATCCCCCCCGCCCCCCGTGGTGTCCCCCAGATCGAGGTCTCGTTCGACGTCGACGCCAACGGTATCCTCAACGTCAACGCCAGCGACAAGACCACCGGCAAGAGCAGCCGCATCACCATCACCAACGACAAGGGTCGTCTCTCCAAGGAGGAGATCGAGCGCATGCTCGCCGAGGCCGAGAAGTACGCCGCCGAGGACGCCGAGGTCCAGGCTCGTGTCCAGGTCAAGAACGGGCTCGAGTCGCTTGCCTACTCGCTCAAGAGCACGCTCTCTGAGAACGGCGACAAGTTCTCGGCTGAGGACAAGGCCGCGCTCGAGGCCAAGGTCGAGGAGACCATCAAGTTCCTCGACACCGCCGACTCGGCTTCGAAGGAGGAGCTCGAGTCTCACCAGAAGGAGCTTGAGGAGGTCTCCAACCCCATCATGCAGCGCTTCTACGCTGCCTCGGGTGGTGCTCCCGGCGGTGCTCCTGGTGGCGCCCCCGGAGGCTTCCCCGGAGCTGGTGGTGCCGCCGGCGCCGGCCACGACGAGCCCTCGGTCGAGGAGGTCGACTAAGCACGTCGCCCGCCTTGTGCATTGTAGAGACCAGTTGAGAGCAGCCAAAAGCTCAACAGTTAGCAGCAGCATTTGTGTATTTCATTGAGAACCATGCAATTTAGTTCGTGTTCGTCTTCATCGAGCAGGTGCCACTGAGGAAAGTGCCACTAACCTCCACCGCCACACCTTTAACCCTGACTTCACCCGACTGACTTAACCCGTCTCTTTGGGCCTATCGCTAAGTTATAGTTATGCATACAAATGCGCACGGGACTTAGCAAGATTGTCGGCAAAGGCCTTGGTGAGTGCAGTGAGTCGGACATACAGCAGAGGTCGGGACGCCAACTGCCGATTTGCACCCGTATACTTTAACGCGCTCTAATTAATCCCAGACTATTAATCCCAGACTGCCCTTCAGACCCAATTTCAATTTTCCTTATTGCACTGATACACTGGTAAGTGGTAATGTGCCATTACAAGTGGTAAGGACTCCTTCGTCCTCTTCCTTTAGGTCTGTTATATTCAAATTGCTTCCGCTAAGCTGCTTACATTGGCAGCGGTGCAAGTGGAGGTTGTCCACCAAGTTGGAGGATGGCCAACCAACCGTGGTCGACCAGTTGACGGTGTGAGGCCGCAGGCTGCTGGATTGCTTCTGAGATTGGAGGGGTGGCGAGTCCACAGATCGTTGTGTGCCTTTCCGTCTTAAGGGCGTCTTCCTCCCTTCTTCCTTCCTTCTTTCCATCACTCACACCACACCAAAAAGGTACCTTCCTTCTCCCCCACAGCTCTGCATCGTGCTGACTCTTCCATCGCAGTGCGACGTTAGCAGCCAGCATGTCGACCTCGCAGAGAGCCAGCAGCCACGCAGCCGGCTCCTCGGCCAAGGCCGGCATCAAGCGCCAGCGGAGCGATAGTCCCTCCCTGTCCGACTCGATGGACGTGGACCTTCCTCTTGAGACATCAGAAGACGACGACAACGACGATGATGACCCCAGCGCCAAGGACACAGAGGCCAACGTGCGTCAGAACGTAAACGCGATGTACAACAATGTCACACAACGTAAGCCTTCCTCCGGCGTCCGTTACTAACATGAAACTAGCAAGGACGAGTCCCACGCGCTCTACCCGGCCCTCGAGCAGGCCTACTCCAACCTCTACAACTCACGGCACAACGCGACGTGACGCCTTCATGGCGCATGACTGCGTGCAGTTGGCAACAAGCCCTGGGACTTCGCCATCGTGGGGACTCCGCAAGCAGCATCTCGCCTTCGCGTCTCCACCGGTACACACGGCACAACGCGCCATCCGGCCGAGTTAGTACTCCACGTACTGCTTAAGAGCGCAAACGCCAAGGTTACAAACAAATTCTTGTTCGACGTGTTCTTCTTCAAGTCGAGCCCCAAGTGGCTTCGTGAGTGCTGTCGCTGTTGACATCTGACTGATCATTCAGCGCACGAGATCGAGACGCTGATGCAGCGTGCTGCAAAGTGGGCTGCGGATGGCAAGTTTATACCTATCTACAACGACGACGAGGGCTGGTCGCAGCTTGCCGGCGACGCGATCGCCGTGCCCGTGTCCCTCCAAGACCATGTCGCGTTTCGTCCACGCCTCGTACCGCAGGGACATCACCGTCCCCCTCCGCAAGAAGTACCACATCCCCGATCATATGTTTGCTGGTACTGAGCCGCGCAAGCCTTCCATGAAGAAGCACAAGATTGGTCCCCGGAAGCCCAAGCTCGAAGTGACGCCCGAGATGATCGCGACACTCCGTAAGGTCGGCATCAGGACCGACCTACTGCGGCGGTAGAAGCTTTCGACCCCGGGCGCAAGATCACGAGCCGCAAGACAATCAAAACACGCGCACAGATGTACAGATGACAGCAAGAGCAAGATACACGAGAACTCGCGGGCTCAGCGGAAGAAACAACTCACAATTGGCATTGTAAACTAGTAGTAGTTTGTCTGTAAATTCATTCGATTCTGCATGTGGTCGATACTCGACCTAACGATGGCAAACGGAGGCCTGCTGGCAGGCATCGACGTATGTACCTGTGCACAAGTAAAATAAAACGAAACACCGGGACGCCTGTCGACAGGCGTTGGCGTCCCTGTGCCTACGGGGAGGCGAAGATAGAATCCCTGGATGCCTGTTGACAGAGGTGACGGCTGAGTGCCCAGTTGAGAGGGAGCAGCAGGACGACTGTCGGCAGGCGCTGCGTCCCTCTGTGATTCCGAGAAGGGGCCTCTGACCGCCAATCTGTGTCCTAGTCCAGCAGCGATAACAGCATTTTTACACGATGGATCAGCGCGCGCCCACGCCCGTCCCCACTCTTTCACTTCTCACATACGCTCCCGTCGACCTGCCAAATTCAACGACACACTGCCACCAACTTACCCCAGATGCCACAAGGGGTCTTGTTCGGTGTATCATAAAATGTCATTGGTGTCTATACAGTTCGCGCAAATACCCAATGATCCTACTTTACTACTTAGTTTCCCTTTGCCAGCTCCTCGTCCTCGGCCGCGAGCGCAGCGTTGAGGATCTCCACGGCCTTGCCGACCTCAGTGAAGGTGTTGTACAGCACCACCGGCGAGAGGCGGATAACGTAGGGCTTGCGCTCGTCGCCAACGAGGCCAGCGTCGAGCATGCGCTCAAACACGCGCGGCATGATGCCCTCGCGCCTGGGGTGGATCTCGAGCGACAGCTGGGTGCCGCGCCACGGCGCCTCGGGGGTGAGGATCCTGAAGCCAGCCTTGTTGTCGTTCGGGCTGGGCTCCTTGTCCGTGTGGTACTTGGACGCGCGGAGGAGGGACTCGAGGGTGCCGGTGAGACGGATGGCCTTGGCGCGCAGGTTGTCAAAGCCGGCCTTGTCGATGATCTCGAGGGTGGCAAGCAGAGGGATGGAGCCGAGGACGTTGGTGCACGAGTGCTGGTAGCCCTTGGCGCCTGGTGTGGGCTCAAACTCGGCCTTCATCTCGAACCTCGTCTTCTCGTCGTTGCCCCACCAGCCGGCGAGGCGGCGGTTGTTGTCCTCCAGGCCATCGCGGACAAAGAAGCCGCCGACAGCGCCAGGCCCAGAGTTGAGGTACTTGTACGTGCACCAGACGGCAAAGTCGACGTTCCACTTGTCGAGCTCGACCTTGACGTTGCCGACACCGTGGGCCATGTCGAGGCCGAACAGCGCGCCGATGTCGTGCGTCTTCTTGGACAAGGTGGGAGCGTCGAAGAGCTGGCCCGTGTAGTACTGGATGAGGGGCAGCCAGACGATGGCGATCTGGGGTCAGCGGGAAGCCAGATCTAGTCAACTCACCTCGTCGCCGTTCTTGTCCAGCACATCAAGAATGTCCTCGGTGCGGAGCGTCTCCTCGCCTTCGCGCGGAGCGAGGGGAATGATCGCGTCCTTGATCTGCTCGGCCGAGAGGACGTCACTGTGGAGGTTTGGGTGCGAGTAGATCGCGTACTACGCTGAGTCAGTTGGGTGCGACCCTGCATACCAGTCACCGCTCCCACTCACCCAATCACTCGGGAACGCGCCCTTTTCAATCACAATCTTCCAGCGCTTGGGGGTGGGCTTGTAGAACGTCGTGAAGAGGTTGTGGATGTTACCTGTGAGGGTGGCCGAGTGCGACACCTCGCTCTCCTTGGCGCCGACGAGGCGCGCGAGGTGCGGCGTGAGGGGGCGGTCGACATACTTCCAGGGACGCTGGTACTTGTGGTTGAAGTGGCCGAAGACGGCGCTGGGTGGGTGAGCTGGACGCCTCGACTGAAAGCCTACCTCGTCGACCAGGTATCCAGCTCCTCGAGGACGTGCTCGCGTGCCTTCTTGCTCAACAGGCCGAGCGAGTTGCCGCAGAAGTAGATGGCCTTGCCGTCTGGTTCGTCAGCGCTGGCAGCTATGACGCCAACCTCCACCGACGACTTACCGACTTTCGCGCCGCTCGCCCTTGCGTCGGGGATCTCAAACTCGTCGCGGGTCCACTTGAGCGGGTCCTCTGCGTCGAGCTGGGCGAGCTGCTCCTTGGTAGGCGGGGGGGTCATTGTGAGCGATGGTATGGGATAAGTGTGGGGTGTGTGGGGGTCCAGAGGTTAGCAGGCTGTGGGTCATCTTAACCCGAGCCGGGCCAACCATTCAGTACGACGGGGCCGCGGAGCTGGCCGCGGCAACGCCGACCGCGGCAGTGCCGACTCGTGCAGGGCGGTGGAGTGATGCCGCTGGAGCAACTTTCCCACGATGGCATCAGTCCCACGTGGGATCACGTGGCCGCCCCTGCCGCAGTACCGCTGTTCCCGCTGTTCGGGCCTAACCGTCCGGCCGACCTGACTTGTCCCATCCGTTCGTATCCGGCCGCCAGACGACACATTGCATCGACCGGCTCGACTTTTTCGGCGTCACCGACACGTACTCACACAACGCGCTCCTAGACACTTCACACTGCGTCGGCACCCAGAGCACGACGGCGACGACGACGAGACCCCCACGACAAGCAGCTCTGACCCACCACCCCGCTACACCCCCTACACCATGTCCGCCTCAACGCCCAACCAGTTCGTCGTCGGCACGCGCAAGTCCAACCTCGCGTTGATCCAGACGCAGTGGGTCGCCGACGCGCTCGCGGCCGCCAACGCGCCGGCCACCTTCCCCGTCGAGCACATGACCACGCTGGGCGACAGGAACCAGACGACGCCACTGCACGAGCTCTCGCCGTTCAACTCTGCGCAGCCGGCCAAGTCGCTGTGGACCGACGAGCTCGAGTCGGCCCTGCTCGACGGCCGCTTCGACCTCCTCGTTCACTCGTGCAAGGATGTCCCGACGGCCATCCGCCCCGGATGCGAGTTTGCCGCGCTCCTCGAGCGCCACGACCCCCGAGACGCGTTCGTCGTCAAGCAGGGCCTCCCGTACAAGTCGCTCGACGAGCTGCCCGCGGGAAGCGTCATTGGCACGGGATCGGTGCGCCGCGTTGCTCAGCTGTCGCGCGCGTACCCCAACCTCAAGTTTGCGGACATGGTGAGTGGTGTGGACGGGATGGGATGGGATGGGATTGTCCGGTGTCGGAGATTGGCACGGCGCCACGAGTGGATGACTGGTCATCTGTGCGACTGGTGGCGACCTTGCGAGGCCGTCAGGAGGGCTGCAGTGGGCACGCGATCGGCCGTCTGCCGCGACTGCTCCAAAATGGCAGGCGAAGATCCTTGAGAAACCTTCAGGAGGGTTACTACGCCCTCTGGCCTCAGCTGCAGACCGCCCTCACCGATCCCATCCCGCCCCTCATCCCGCCCCCCTGTGCCCAGCTCACACCCCAGCGCGGAAACCTCAACACCCGCCTCGGCAAGCTCGACGCGCCCGACTCGCCGTTCGCGGCGCTCATCCTCGCCATCAGCGGCATGGTGCGCCTGGGCGCTGAGGACCGGCTGACCGCGCCGCTCGAGTACCCGGTGCTTATGCACGCCGTCGGGCAGGGCGCGCTCGCCGTCGAGATCAGGCAAGGCGACGTCAAGACGCGCGAGGCGCTGCGCAAGGTCAGCCACTGGCAGACCGAGTGGCGTGTGGGCGCCGAGCGCGGCCTGCTGCGCGAGCTTGAGGGCGGCTGTTCGGTGCCTGTCGGCGTTGAGACGACGCTCACCGAGCTGCCAGCCGACGACGCCACGCCGGCCCAGTACGCGGCCGGCACGTTCCCCACGCCGACGCACGCCTCGCCCACCCTCCACTTCTCCGGCATCCTGCCCGCCACGACGCCGCTCCCTGCCGCCGGCGAGACCCCCGCGCTCCAGACGCGCAGGGTCAAGCTCGACCTCAAGGCGTGTGTCACCTCCACCGACGGCTCAAGGCATGTGCTGTACGAGCCCGGACCGGCTGTCATCACGTCGTGGCAGGAGGCTGAGCGCTGGGGCGAGGACTGCGCCCGCCAGCTGCGGACGCTCGGCGCGAGCGAGATTCTCGAGGTTATCGAGAAGGACCGCAAGGCGCGTGAAGCCGACGCGCTTGCCAAGGCCGCCGTGCTGCAGGCCCAGTCGGCGTAGGTTGTGGACGGCGCGGCGCTACGGATTTCATACTACATGTTGCATACGATATACCCAGCCTTTGCAAGAGATGCATAGTGTAACTATCGGCGGTTGCGGCCACCCTCGCCGACCACGCCCATGGCGGTGCGTTTGCTGGCAGCGACGGCAGCGGCGTCGAGTTCTGCCTCGCGCTGGATACGCTCAATCTCCTCCAGCAGCGGCCTGTACTCCTCGTACCGTGCGCTCGAGAGGTCTGGGGTCAGCTGTGTACCGTAGCCATGACTCACGGAATCCCTCCCGGCGCAGCGCCTTGCCGCGGCTCCCGCTCTTCCCGTACGCCGTCCCGGCCCAGTACTCCTTAGTGCGCTCGTAGAACATGCGCAGGTTCTCGCCCGGCAGCGGGGTGGAGAGCACGTCCTCGTCCGTGCGAGAGGCGTCCTTCGCCACGCCCATGAACTTGGTCGCACGCTGGCGGAGCGCGTCCTACGCGTCAGCGATGCCGTGTCGACTGGCTTACCTTCTCCGCTTGGGTCAGCGCCGCGTGACGCGCCTCCTTGGCCTCGTCGTCGTCCTCGTCGTCGTCGAGCGCGGCAATCTCCTCCTCGTCATCATCGCTCTCGTCATCCTCTTCGTCCTCCTCATCCGAGTCGGACGACCCGCCCTCATCGTCGCTGCCCTTCCACTCGAGCTCCTCGAGACCCGTACCGCGCAGATGGTTGAACCGGTCCAGCTTCTCCAGATTGAGAGTGATGAAATCATCGAGCGTGTACTCGCGTGCGGGGTTGACAGTCTCGTAGATTCCCCCGTAGCTGGTGGGTCAGAGGGTTACAGACACAAACCCACATGAACAGAGTGTTCTTGACAATAGCGAGCATAGCGTTGTAGCGCGTCAATGGAACTGTCTTTTGCGGATCGTCGGCGTCGTCTTCTGGCTCAGGCACGGGCGCTGGGGCGGGTGATGGAGATGGCCGCGACGGCTTGACGTCCTCTTCGTCATTCTGAGATGTCAGAGATGCTCTACCTGTGCACACCCAGCCTACCTCATCCTCCCCGTCCTCGTCCTCGCCATCAACATCCATATCCTCGTCCTCTTCCTTAACCTCCACCTCGATCTTCTTCGCCCTGCGCTTGCCGCCGGCCTTCTTCCTCCTCTTCAAGTTGAGGCTTGTCCACCGCCCATTACCTGCAGGGTTGTACGCGAACCTGCACGGGTAAGCTCAGCATTCGACGATGGATACCCACAGATCGTTGTAGAACACACTCTCCATGCTCTCCTCGTCCTTCTCCTCGTCCAACACGCCACCAAAGAGCACACCCATGCCCTTGCTCGCCCAGTGCGCCATCGTACTACCCGATCTCAGAGAAGGGGCATAGCCTGCCTTCTTTCGGCGCTCCCACTTGAGCTTTGAGAGGTCCTCGTCCATCCTGAGGAGTTAGACGACAAGGAAGACCCAACTCACCTCAGCAGCCATCCATCGTCCAATGGCATGCCCTTGGGTCTCGTCCCCTTGACATATTCCTTGCGATATCCGCCATACAAGATTGCGCCCTCAGGACAAGGGATAAAGGAGAAGCCGCTCCGTGGTCTGCAAAGTCAGATCTCTCCCACCAAGGCTTCCCTACCCTGGCGCCCGATCCTTGTCGATGTGTTCGATCTGCGTCCACTTGTACGTCGTCGTGTCAAAGATCCACAGATCGGAGAGGTAGTTGGCTGCGGCGTTAGTGGGTACAGCGATTGGGACATGAATACCTACTCTTCACGCCTACATCGATGAAGCCGCCGAAGAGGATCACATATTGCTTCCAGAGTACCATGCGGTGTCCACTCCTCCCCGACGGGCCGCGCTTGAACTCGATCTTGTCCCACGAGTGCGTCTTGATGGAGAATAGCCACATGTCTTTGTAGTGATGGAAGCTGGTTTGAGTTGGGCTGGCGTACTCGCCTCCTGGCGGGTCAGTCTTCACAGGGCATATGGAACCCACCAAAGATGAGGATACCGCCGCCCTCGCCAAGGCCGGCGCCCGCAACACCAGCAGCACTGCTGCGTGGTGCAGGCGCGATACCGCTCTTGTACTCCCTCCACTCATCCTTGGCCACGTCATACCTCAGCGTCGACGAGTAGAATGTCGCGCGAGACCCGTCAAAGTACTCGCCGAAGAGGAGATACAAGTGGTTGCTCTCAGACGACAGGGTCGACGGCGATGCGAGGAACAGTGCGCCCGTGCGCGGAGGCGGGGGACACTCTAGCGTGGTGACCGTGTTTGCAGCTTGCTGAGGGGTTGCATCAGCTTATCATCACTGCGGCATGAAGCCACTCACCGCCTCCATCTCGGCCTTGTACCGTGCGAGGATGGCATCGAGATCCTCTTCGTCGTCATCGTTGGCGTCTTTGCCCTTTCCCTTGCCCTTTGTAGTCGCCTTGATCGCCTGGGCCTCCTTCTTGGCGGCCTTGTCTGCCTGCTTTGCCTTTTTGGCCGCCTTGGCTGCTGCCTTGCCGGCGTTCTTGTTTGGGGCCATGAGGAGGGATGTGGAGTGGGTGAAATCGAGGATGGAAGGCCTCCACCTTTGATTTTGCAGAGTGGAGGTTGCGTCACAGTGCAGTGGCGAGGTGCCACACTGGCGCTAACGCCGTCCGCCTGCCTGGCTGCCTGGCGCTCATGTCAGCTTGACGCGTGTGGGGCTGCACTGCTACAACAACGACGCGACTTTCAGTCTCCCCCTTCTTAAGTCATAACACCTAATCTCAAGCTCTTGCTTTTACCCACACCTCCTCAAAAGTAGCGCGTTACCCACCCTCGACACGTACTGGACGGCCCGGACGGCAGATTCAGCAATCCCCACCTCCAAATCCTGCATCTGCAGCCGAGCCAAAGCTCCTTCTCTCGCCGTCCGACCTCCACTTCCACCCCAGGCCCGACATGACCGACGTCAAGCTCGACAGCGACGTCTTCTTCAGGAGGGCGGAGAAGATTTTTGCTGCCTGGGAGGTGTGTAGAGTGCTGGCTGGCCGCTGGCAGCAAGCGAGATCATGCTAACGCTTTGGCTCTTCGCCCCATCTTCAACCTCGCGCGCCTGCCTCTGCCCCTGTAGCACCCTTCCCAGGACACTGCCGAGCTCAAAGACGTGCAGGCATTGCAAATCTTCCTTGGAGACGCGACAGATGACGCGCCAGCGTTCACCAAGTCGGCTGCTTTACAGGTGAGTAGCTGGGGTGTGCGCGACTGGCGTCGCCCCGTTCCAGGTCGACCTCGCTGACCCGCCAGACGTACCTCCTGGCTTTCGAGTTCCCATCCACTCTGATCATCTTCTGGAAGGCATCTCGCAAGATTACCTTTGTGTGCAGCTCATCAAAGGGTGGGTGGCGTCATCTTGGCCCCGCAGAACTAACCCCTGCAGCCAAGATCCTTCGTCAGCTCCAGTCCCAGAATGGGATCGAGGTTGACATCAGGGTACGCGCCCCCAAGGACGAGTCGACTGCCAGTGAGTACCACGGGCTGTTTACTTGCAGATCCCTAACCTCAGGCGTCATTCCCGACCTCGTCTTGGAGCTTGGAGACTCCAAGGTGGGACATCTGCCCAAGGACAAGGCCACCGGCAAGCTCGCCGATGAGTGGAACAAGGCGTGAGTCTCAACAACTGTTCTTCCTAACAGTCATCAGCATTGCCACCTCCAAGGCCGGAATCGAGTTTGTCGACGTCGCCGTTGCCGTCTCGGCAATTCTCGCCGACAAGGACGACGAGGAGATTGTGAGTTAACGAGTTCCGATTGATAACTAACTCCTCCAGAAAGCCACGGTCACCGCCGCACGCCTCACCTCCACCTGCATGCAGCACTACTTCAAGTCCAAGATGGAGGCCTTGATAGACCGCGGGACCAAGATCACCCACGAGAACTTTTCGCAACTCGTTGAGGAGAAAATTGGCAACGACGTCAAGGGCGCCGACATGAAGCTCTGGAACAAGAACCCTCAGCTCGGCGAGGTCGACTTTACCAACACCGACTGGGTGTACTCGCCCATTATTCAGTCGGGTGGCGAATACGACCTCAAGGTCTCAGCGTACTCGAATGAGAACAACCTCAAGCCTGGTGTCATTCTCTCCAGCCTGGGTATCCGTTACAAGTCGTACTGCGCCAGCATGGCGCGCACGTTCATGATCAACGCTAGCCCCAAGCAGGAGCGCAACTTCGAAATCCTTATCGATGCGCGTCTCTCTGTTGTCAAGCTGCTCAAGGAAGGCGCCGTGGTCAAGGATGTTTACGCCGCTGCGCAGGCCATCTTTGCCGAGCGCGGCCTTGGTGACAACTTTGTGAAGAACATTGGTTTTGCCACCGGACTGGAGTACCGCGACAGCACATTCCTTCTCGGCCCCAAGAATGAGCGCAAGCTCAAGGAGAACATGATCCTCGTCGTGTCTCTCGGCCTCCAGGGTCTGTCGGACAAGCAGGGCGCCTACGCCCTCCAGCTTTCCGACACGGTCAAGGTTGGCATCGACAGCGGTGCCTTCCTCACCGAGGGCTGCGCCAAGCTGAGGGACGTTGTGATGGACTTTGGAGACTCGGAGCCCGAGGAGGACGTCAAGCCCGCCAAGCCCGCCTCCAAGCCCATTAAGAAGACCAACGGCGCTTCGAACGGCAAGGCAAAGTCACCAGTCAAGGCCCGCTCTTCTGCGGTCGTTGGCACTAAGCAGACGCGTGGCGCTCAGCGGGAACAGATCGAGTCGACAACATCACAGCGTATCAAGGCCCACCAGGCCGAGCTGCATGCTCAGCGCCAGGCCGAGGGTCTGAAGAAGTGGGCCAATGGCAGCGGTGCGAACGATGGAAGCCGCGACAAGGTAGTCAAGCGTTACGAGGCATACAGGCGAGAGGAGCAGCTTCCCAGCATTGTGCAGGAGCGCCGAATCTACGTCGACGAGCAGCGCCAGTCCATCATCTTGCCTATTAATGGCTTCGCCACGCCATTCCACATTTCGACTGTGAAGAATGCTACCAAGGTCGAGGAGAACGCCCACATTGTCCTCCGTATCAACTTCCAATCGCCAGGACAGATTGCGGGCAAGAAGGAGGACATGCCGTTCGAGGACCCCGACGCGACATTCATCCGATCGCTCACTTTCCGCTCCAAGGACCAGCGCCACCTGATCAAGATCTTTGAGCAGATCTCTGGCTTGAAGAAGGCAGCCACCAAGCGCGAGGCCGAGCGCAAGGAGATGGCCGACGTCATTGAGCAGGAGAAACTTATCGAGATCAAGGGCCGCCACCCCTACGTCCTCAAGAATGTCTTCCCCCGCCCTGCCACCGAAGGCAAGAAGTCGGACGGCAACCTCGAGATTCACCAGAATGGTCTCCGCTTCCGTCCTGATGGCCCTGGCCAGAGAATCGACCTCTTGTTCAGCAACATGAAGCACCTGTTCTTCCAGCCCAGCGAGAAGGAGCTTGTCGTCTTACTGCACGTTCACCTCAAGGCTCCTATCATGATCGGCAAGAAGAAGACGTGGGACGTCCAGTTTTTCCGCGAGGTCTCGGACATGAACTTTGACGAGACGACTGGAAAGCGCCGCAAGGCCCGCTACGGTGACGAGGACGAGATTGAGCAGGAGCAGGAGGATCGCAGGCGTCGCCAGGAGCTCGACAAGATGTTCCACGCATTCGCCAAGCGCGTGTCTGATGCGGCCCAGGCCCAGCAGTACGAGCTCGAGGTCGACGTTCCGTACCGTGAGCTTGGCTTCTTTGGTGTGCCAAACCGCACCAATGTCATGCTCCAGCCTACGACAGACTGTCTCGTGCACCTCAGCGAGATGCCCTTCACCGTCATCACTCTGTCCGAGATCCAGATCGTCCACTTTGAGCGTGTCCAGTTCGGCCTCAAGGCGTTCGACATGGTGTTTGTGTTCAACGACTTTAAGAAGGCGCCTGTTGCCATCAACTCGATCCCAGTTATCCACCTGGACAATGTCAAGGAGTGGCTAGAGTAAGTTGTACCTGACGAAACGCAGCTGACATGTGCAGCTCCGTCGACATTCCCATCTCGGAGGGTCCTGTCAACCTGACGTGGTCGGCCATCATGAAGACGATCAACGACGACCCCTACGAGTTCTACAAGGAGGGTGGATGGGCGTTCCTGACTGGCGGCGGCGACTCGGACGACGAGGACGAGAGCTCGGAGGGCTCCGTGTTCGAGGAGTCGGGCGACGGCTTTGACGGGTCGAGCGACGACGACGACAGCGACTCGGATGACTGTAGGTTGTCCCCACTGCACAGCGGCTAACCTACTCAGACTCGGACGACGACAGCGCGTCAGACGACTCGGGCAGCGGTGGCGACTTCTCGGACGAGAGCGGCGAGTCGTGGGACGAGCTCGAGAGAAAGGCCAAGAAGGCCGACGACAAGCGTCGCCAGGACGGCGGCGACCTGTCCGACTCGGAGAAGAAGAAGAAGCGGAGGTAGACGACCTCGCTGTCCCCCCTGTCCGTGTAGCATTAGTGTAACTCCGAGGCGTCCGTAGCATCCTGTGACATGCGATCAGATAGAGCTGTCCGCGCCGGCGTCGTTGCAGTCAGTCACGATAGAATACATTCAGCGAGCAATGGTAGTACGGGTATTATGCTGTAGGATTGATGCTTCCGATTCTGTCTGTATGGGAACAGTTGGCCCGAGCCAAGATGCACTACTCGTCCTTCTGCGTGTTCTTCTTGTTGTAATTCTCAACCACCCTGGGATGTCAGTGGATGTCCATTCTTCGCCACGATCTTCATCCACTCACCTCGCAATCCGCTTGAACAGCCACTCGCGGCCAGCCTGGTCGGCAATGGGGAGGAAGGGGCCGGGCGTGCCGCCCCGCAGGGTGAGGGCGATGCCCGACGACTCGAGCGAAAGCGACTGGAGCTCGTCGAACGGCACCTGCCAGATGGTGCGCATCTTTCTCTGCTGGACATAGAGGAGACGCGCGTTGGACAGGAGCGCGACGGCGTCGTCGCCCGGCAGGTCGAGGTGCGCGACGTACGACTCGCCAAAGTACTGCCCCGCGTCCAGGTCCTTGAGCCACGACTGGCCGAGCGCCTCGCGGCCTGAGAACGGGCGGAGCACACCGTCAGCCGCAATAAAGCGCGGCAGGCGGACACGCTCAATCTCGTTCTGGTCAAACACAGTCGTCGTGTTCCTGATGCCTTCGGTCGACGCCGCGATGAAGTCGAACAGGCCAACGGCGGGCTTCGTGAACAGGCCCACGAAGCCCTTGCCGACGCCCTTGGCGAAGCCCGCTGCGCCACCCTGTTCCGCGCCCTCCATCGGCATCGAGGCAACACCCTCGAATGCACTCGTCACCGAGTCGGCAAACGCTGTTGCGCCCGCCGCCACGCCGTACAGCGCGTGCTTGGGCTTGTTTCTCTTCTGATTCATGCGGCGCTTGTTCTGGTAGTCTTGATCGAGAGTCGCCGCCGATAGGCCCTTGCCGATACTGCTGGAGAACTTGGTTACACTGTCGCTGATGCCGAACACTGTCTTCTTTGCCAAACTTGTCGCTCCTCTGGCGATTCCTAAGCCAATATCCCGGTTGCCGTGCATCACAAACCCTTGCCATGGTTCATAGAAGAAGTCTGAGAAGCCAGAACTGATGTTGTTGAAGAGGCCGACGGGGTTGCCGAGGAAGTCTGCCGAGCCGAGAACTCTGTAGATTTGCTGGACAGCTTGCTCTTGGTAGTGGAGGACGATTCGCTCATTCAAGTCCTGGCCACTGAGGCGGACATTCTCGAGGAACAAGGCTCGGAAGTTGATTGGAGCTGCGTTAACATTACCCAACGTCATGGTGAGCGCGTTGAGGAGGTAGTAGAGGGGGTTGCGTGTTGACACCCTGGGTATTAGTCTTTGCTCGTGCTCCGCCACTCACTTGTCGTCCACGTTGACACGATCCGTGCGCATGAAGGAAAGCTCCAAGGATACGGGTTGCAGTTGAAGAGACTCGAAGAAGTAGTTGTCCTTCTTGTTGTGGTCGATGTCTGGCCCAGGGATGCCCTTGGGTTGCTCGATGAGCACGCTGGTGGGTGAGCTTACGCGCTTCCCAACGGACACCCACTCCTTGGTGTCCTCCCTCCACGTCGCATCCTTGAACTTTAGGAAGTCGATCAGAGCCATGATGAAGTCCTCGTCGATCTCCAGCGTCATGGCTTGGACCAAGATACTAGCATACTTGACGAAGATGACGCCGTGGGCTGGGCTCGTTAGCGTCGCCCGTACAACGTCCACTTACATTGGTCCTTCAGCAGCGCGACAGCCAGCTGCACGGTCGGGTGCGAATCAAGCTCCTTGCCATCCTTTGGCACCACGGTCGGGTACAAGACGATAGGGAACAAGCCACCGAACAGCTGGTTGTCGATCTGGATCCACTTGCAATCCAACAGCACGTCATAGTACGTCGGGTAGTCGTTGTATCCCACCTTGAGCCCCCTCGCCGTGAAGTACAGCAGTTCGTCGGGCCGCTTGGTGACAAGAGAGATGCCGACACCTTCAAGCTCGACCAAAACTGACATGGTCGGCTTGTCAGTCGCTGCCTCCGTCTCAAAGCCGGTGGTCGACAGGCTGTCTGTGCTTTCCGAGCGGCCGAGAGGATTGGGCGTGCCTGCCCTGTGGGTCGGCTTGAAGATACTTCTCTCCTCGCTGTAATTGGAAATGACAATCAACTGCGAGTTTCCATCTGCGCGAATGTCGATCGAGATGGTGGCAGCCCGTTCACCAGCCTGCTGAGGCTATCGCGATTAGCACTCGGCTTCACCCATGGCGCTTACCGGAATCCTCAATGGAGGCTGCACACCAATGGCCATCACATCGATAGGCCGAGGCACCATGGTCTGGCCTCTATACAGCAACAACCGCTTGTTCCGCGACACGGGCCAGTCCCAGGTGTAGTCGACGTCAGTATTAGGCTTGAGATCACGCGACACGTAGGTCTGCGCATCGCCACCATCTTCAACAGATTGCTGGTATGTGTTAGACCCGTAGATGTCTTGAACGTTGCTACTTGCCGATTGTTTGAACGTGAACGGAATGTTTGTCTCGTTACGCAGCTTGATGGGCCAAGGATCCGTCTCTCTCGAGATGAAGATGAAGATGGACGAGCCGTCGAGGTGTGTCTCCACACGCATGAGGTAGGTTCTCGGCCCAGTCCTTGTCTGCCTCTCCATGGTTACATGGATAGTACCGATATCAGCAATGTTGAACGGTGCCGACCATGTCGAGTTGGGTCCGTCGAATGCCAGACGGAGCTGGAGCGCCTCTCTGTGGCTGAGTGACCGGATGGGCTTGCGCTGATCCGGGGCGATGATGGCGAGCGGGTGGGGGTCAGACGACTGCCGAACCTGAATTGGGTGGGCGGACAAGTTCTTGACAAGGAAGCGTGGCTGAAAGGTGATGACCTTGGAGAGTTTGTACTGCATGTCAGTCGCGGTCTCGCAAAACAGCCTTACCTTGCCAAGACCCTCGTGGTACGACAGACCGACATAGTACTCCTTATCGCCCCTGTCGGACGGCAAGACAATCTGCATGTCCGCCGCGACCGGTTCAAACGACAGCGGCTGCGACAGCTTCGAGTCTGCCACTCTGAGGAGAAGTCTACTTCTTCTGTCGTCGCTCGGGAAGCTGATCATGAACGGCGTAGGCTCCTCGCGCTGGAAGTCGGTAGCAAACAGGTCGCGGCCAGCAACGGGCCTGGCGCCGGCTAATGTGCTCTTGATCATGACGTCGAACGGCAGACCAGTCTTGTTCAGAATGATGAATGGGCTGTAGACCTGAACCTTGAAGGCTCCACCCGAGTTGGGGTAGGTGTGGTAGTGGAGCTTGAGCTGCAGCTTGTTGCCCTTGGGATCAGACAAGTTGAAGCTGTTCTCCATCGGCAGTTCGGGGTCGTCTGTGTTGATGATGGCGTAGTCACTCTGCTTGAAGATGGTGTCTTCTGGTGCGACGCTCAGCAGCAACAGGTGGGACAGCTCGACCGTGTGGATCGGGCTGGTGCCGCCCTTGACGAGGAAGTTGCTCGAACTCAAGCTCGTCGCCTTGTCGTGGATTCTGAACTTGAGGTCGTATGGTAGCAGGTTCTCCAGCTCGACAGGCGCACGGAGTGTGAGCGTCATGCGGGGGTACAGCCTGGCCGAGGGCTCCTTGGTGTTGAAATTCGCCTGCGCCTGGAAATAGAAGGCCGGTTCCTTGGGGGTCATGTGCTTGCAGCTGATGGGACGAATAGGCCGGTTGACCAGCTGGCGCCAATGCAGTGGTGTGGACCAGCCATAATCGAAGCCAAAGCCACGGAGAGGTCGTATGCGGAAACGCTTGTCAAAGACCGCCTCGAACGGCACGGGCATCGGCTCGCCAGGGTCAATCCGCATAATGTTGCCCGACGCCTTTCCGTGGGCATCCACCACGACCATCTCGACAGGCAAGCTCGTCTGGTTCTCGACGTTCAGTGTGGACCGAATCGTGATGACCTTGATATTGTTCTCCAGTTTGATCTCGCACATGAGCTGGTGCGTGACCTTGTCAATCTTGGGACGAAGGTTGAGGATGTGCTCGCCAGCTCTGTCGACAGAAATACCGCGCACCGGCTCCCACTTGATGGTAGAGTCGGGAAGCTCGAGGCCAAAGGCATTGTGGCGGAACGCCGAGACATTGTCACGTAACGTCTGACGGTCCTCAAAGTACCAAGGCACATCGGCACCGTCCTCCAAGACCTTGCGCTTGTGCCATGGAATGGTAGCCAGGTCGTCACTCTCAGGCCAGACGGTAATGGGAAGGCCGGTGCGATTCCTCATCCTGAAAGGCGCAGCTGGCCCCTTGTCCTTGATGGCCTGGGTCGACGTGTTGTCGAAGATTGTCATGGTCGTGATACCCAGCTCGATGAACGCCGACGTAATGCTGAGCTCCACACGCTGGTCGGCAGTTAACCTGACGGACAGGGGGTTCGTTCCACCTGCGCCCGAAGACCTTGCAACTTGGAGGTCAAACTTCCACGGGTCCATGAGTGGCTCAAAGTACGAGTTGTTGAGGTTGTAGTACCTGATCGCCGTGGTGAGAGACGTTGCTGCCTTCAAGTCGCTTGACCAGTCGGTTACTGTGCAGACGAATTCGGTGGTCGACAGGTGAACGACCGGCATTTCCTGGACGTCGCTGACGAGGACGAACTGGAATCCATTAACTCTCAGCGACAGCTGCTCGTGGGATACAAGGATGCGGGTCTTGGTAGTGGACGCCGTCCGTGGGCGAACGACGGAGGAGCGGCGCTGCTTGACCACTTGCTGGCCCCCTGGAGGGGCAAGAGTTGTGACAGTCTCGTCGATCGTGGTAGCTGCAATTGCCTTTGGCGGGGGTGCTGGCTTCACGGACGCCTGCTGCCGAGCTTCTTCGGTTGCAAAGACATTTGTTGCGGCAGTTGTAGCCTTGTTGACAATGTCGAGGATGAGCAGGATATCACTGATCGATGCACGGAAGATGATGGGGGAAGGGACATCAATGTCGAAGACAGTCATGGCATGGCCACCCTTCTGACGCCGGTCGAGGGACAGAGTGATTCCAACGTCGTCGAGGAAACTGACTCGGTCATCCGGGTTGTCCATTCGGCCAAAGGACATGTCGAGATCGACCACCTTGAGGGCGAGAATATTATTCTGCGACACCAGAATCTCCTTGATGGACAACTGGATGGCCTGTGACCGAGAATCCGTGTCGTCTGCCAAGACAATGACGGTCGAGTTGACAATGTCAATGCGGAAGGCCAGAGTGCCAGGTGGGGCGGGCGCGGCTTCCACCTCGGCGTCGCCGTCATCCGTCTGTACCTCCGCCTCTGCCGTGCTCTTGAATGGAGCGACGGCAAACTCGGCCAGCGCGGCGAGGGGCTCGACAGCAAGAATGAATCGGGGGCTGTCAATGGAAACGATTGCCAAAGCGTGCAGGTCGGCTGACTTGGTGTACTGCACCATGCTGCGGGGTCAGACTCTATCCGTCGGCGCCAACTCACATCTGATTACCGTCGTTTGTAGACGCCGGTACGATATCTCTGAACACGCTGCCACCACTGCGCGTACTCGAGAAGGCCAGCGTCTTGAGGGAGAACTCAAGCTCCATGGCACTGTTTGATAACGTCTTGAACGCAAGATGACTTCCAGTAAGACCGAATCGGGCAATGCTGTGGTTCTTGAGATCATCCTCGGTATGCGCGCTGGGGCCGTACACCTCCATCGCAATGGACTTGACATTGAAGACCAAGTCGAGCGACGTCCAGACCTTATCGTTGGTCGCGATGATGAGCTCGGGAGCAAGGGCTGTGTCGTGGTCGACTTCGGATGGTGTTGCAACGCTGGGAGCGATGGTCGAAGCGTCATCGGCCTCGGTTGGCGGAGCAGACGGTGTGGGTGGTATCGTGGAATCGTCATCCGCGTCTTCATCGTCCTCGTTGATGCTGCTTAATGCCCTCGGCAGGGACTCCAGTAGCCCCATCACCAGCACATACTGATTTTGGGTGAGAGACAACTTGACATCCGACATCTCGGTGGTGATCTCGCTGTCCGCCTTGTGGGGATCTGTTCGGTGCTCTGGGTTACCGTACTGCTTGACAGAGGCAGTAATGTTGACGTCATCGATGAGCTGCAGAATGGCTTTCTGGTCATTGTGATGCAACTCGGACGACACATTGATGCCGGACAGAGACGCGTCAATGGTGCTTGTGTCGTTGGGATCGCCAAGGTACTGATTCCTTGCTACGATCTCACCAAGCTTCATCACCAACACGTCTGGTGAAGCCCGTCCATCGCGAGGCAGAACGATGATAGGGGTCTTGACGGCAATGTCGTAACGCATCCGTGTGACCTCGGACGCACGTTGAACAGCAGCCTGCTGCGCGGCATCGTACACCGCCTTCATTCGTGCAAACTTGAGGGCAAACACATAGAGATTGTGCAAACCTTGCTCCATGAATGTGAATTTCAGCGAACCGGCGCGAAGGAGGATGGACGAGTTGTAGCCTGGGAACGTCGGGTCATCGGGGTTGAACGTCTCGTAGCTGAAGTCGGCCAGCTCTTCGCCTTCAATAGTGAGCATCTTCTTGAAGTCGGGCGAAGCAGTCTCGGCACTGGTGGTGTCCTCAAGCGAAATGTTGCCCAGCCTCGCGCTGACCCTCATGGTACCTGCGCGGAGCAGCAAGGCCACATCGGCAGATGGAAGACTCAGAAGGGCGAAGCGAGCGTCGTTGTTCTCCAAGCCCACTTGCGCACTGGTGAGCTTGACACGAATGCGAATCTTGTCCTGTGATTCCGGAGGGGGCTGGGTGACTGCTGGCACCTTGGCACCATCCGAATCCAGCTCTTCGATCGTCGCTCCCTCCTCCTGTGCCTTGGGCACAAAGGTCGTCATGATAAAGTCATACAGCGACAGGATGGGTTCGGCTGCCAGCGTAATTTTAAACGTCGACAGTTCCGTATCAATGCTCTGGTCGACACCTTCGTGAACGGCCATGAAGTCTGGTGACTCCTTCTGTACTCGATGGTACTTCACCTTGATGAGCTTGTGATCGTTGTTGTTATCAACCTCCGCCGAGGACAATAGTGGCCGCTGAGCCTTGCCTTGCTCCACCATCGCGAGGGTGATATTGTGAAGGTAGAGATCGACCGACATGTCGTGCTTGCGCTGCACGAATGTAAGCCCAAAGCCGTCTAACGTCGCGTTCGCCAAGGCTTTCTCGGTGGTAGGAGATGTCGATCGGAACAGCGATGCCTGCAACTTGCCGACTGCGAAGGAGAACTCAAAGTTGATCTGTTGCAACTCGAGGCGCTGGCTATCCGTTTGGTCGTCATTGGCTTCAAAGAACTCGTCACGACCCTTGTCGCTCTCACCATCCTTGTGGGAGTGGACGGAGCGTGTGTCGTGACTGTCGTCGAGTGTGTACTCTTCGAGCTTTGCGGGCCGGACAAAGGGTGACTTGTGGAGTACTGGGATGTCGGCGGTCTTGACAACTTCCTCTTCTGGTTCGTCGTCACCGAACTTGGGGATACACTCGTCGATGAACTTCATCAGCGTCTGGTACTTGCGGTCCGAGAAGTTGACTTGGAGCTCGGGCAGCTCTCCCTGGATCTTGAACTTTGTCAAGTTTGGTGCGTTGACAATGGCGTTTTGCACCGAGAAGGACATGTTGATCCGCTCAACGATATGAAGTTCATTGGCACCGTGCCCATGCGTATTCAGCGCGGCCATGCAGGCGTCGAAGTCATCTCCCATAAGGAGTTGTGTCGAGGCGAGATTCAGAGACATGCGGTCGTACATCAGGTCCTCAAGCTGCTTGTAGTCGTCGTCGCTGTACTGGCGACCGCGTTTGGCCTGGACATCCTTGAGCTTCTCCTTGTCCGCAAGCTTGCTGTCGACAGCAATATGACCAGCATCCAGCACCAGGATTTGCGAAGTTGCCACGGTCACGTCCATGGGGACGATAATGATGGGGGCGTTCATATCCACGTGGAGGTCGAGGGTCTTGTGCTGTTCCAGAGCATACTCTAGACCAGCACGCGTCTCCTTGCGGATACCATCAAGTGTCTCTCCAGCAGCGTCCAGGAGAGCGTTGATCGACTCGAGTTGACTCGCTGGCGGCTTGAAGAACGCCACCACCTCCTCGACATAGTTGCGGTGATAAATGATCTCGAGGTGGCGCATTTTGACCGTCACCGCATTGTCGGCTCTGCCATCCAAGGGATTGTGCTCGTACTCCAGTGAGAAGAACGGGTCTGCAGCAGGGGGTGCCGCAGGTGCCTTTGGTGTGATGTTGAACTTGGCACTGAGTTCCGCAAGTGCTCCGGTGGTGATAGGGAGGCTCTGTTGTTTCCCTTCGGAGCGGGACTCGTCCTTGTCACCGTCAATGTCCTTGACGCGAACAATCTGGGGGTAGAGCGACTTTGGTGTCGTGCCGTCGTACACTCGGAAGCCGCCAAGCGCCATCTTGAGCTTCATGGAGTCGACAAGCTGGTCCACATCGGCGGAGAAGGAATCGAACACAAGGGCAATAAGGTCATGCGCACCTTCCTTGGGGCTAGATCGCAACGAGAAGGATCCCTTGTTGAGCGAAGTTGTAATGCGCATCTTGATGAGATCTCGTGCAGTCCCAAGATTCGTCTCGGCTGCCGACCACGCGTCATAGTCGATCAGGTCGTCAATCTCCTTCTGCTCAGACTCGGTGATCTGGTTGGGCTCCTGTGAATCCTGGACGCGCGATCCGAAGAACCATTCTCCCCAGGTCTGAGTCTGTGGCTGCGCCTTTTTCTGCTCTGCCTCGAGTTTCTTGCGGGTGGCAGCGTCGCGCTTGGCCTGTACTCGGGCAACCGAGCGGAAGAAACGAATGTCTTCAAACGACAATTCCCTCTCAAGCTCGTCCAGTTGCTCTTGCTCCTGCACATGTCAGCTGGGTACCCAAGTCCAACATACGTCTGGTGGCAGAGGTGTGTCCTGAGGCAATGACAGCTTCTGGACATAAAGATCGACGTATTCGATGCGTTTGTCTCGACGCTCTTTGAGGTAGTCCCAAGACCATCTCTTGTTGCGATCGTGCACTTCGGCAGAAATGGCGTTGAGCGCATACTTCCAGCGGGCCTTTGCTGGATTCTCCTTGAACTCTTCCTCTGGTGGCCGATACTTGTAGTACTGGTGAGTGCGCCTGTAGAAGTGAAACACATCTATCATTGACAGAGCGTCTCGATACTGGGCTCTGTCCAAGACCACACCAATCTCCTCGAACAGCGCTTGGAGATCGTATTGGGGCGTGGTGTTGGTCATCGTCCGGTGGATGACCAGCCGCGCCTCGCCGGTCACAGGCTTCAAGATGTACTGGTGCTCTGGTTTGCCCACGAGCATCGCCTTGAGAGCGTCGATCGTGCCCTGGCGGTTGTCTGGCTTGGCAATACTAGGGGCATCAGTGTCAAAGTACACAGACAAGGCGGAGAGTTTTGAGAGCTGGCGTGTTAGCAAGTGCACGGCAGGTGGTAGGGCCCACCTTGTGGACATCCTTGACGTCGTTCTGAAGGAACGCCTCGACCCAATTCTCGTCCGTCGAGACCATCTTGAACTCGGAGATTGTGAAACCTGCCGCGAACGGGTGATCTGGCGTGCTCGTACCATCCTCGTACCGCAAGTGGATGTTCTTGATGTGGATCTGGACATTGTTGATTATCCGGGTAGCAATAGCACCAAAGTACGTCTCCTTGTCTGAAAGCACGGTCAGAAGGTGGCCCAACGCCTGTGCTCACTCTCGCCGGCTCCAGCTTGCTCCACCTTGCTCGCCGCGGAGTCGACAGCCTCTGCGCTGCGTAGCTTCTCCTGCTTTGTGGCCTGTTCTATCCGTTCGTCCTCTTCAGGATCCACCTTCCCTTGAGGGCGCGCACGGGCGAGAACGAAGATGTCGTCAATAACGATCTGTGCAGGCTGCGACTTCATTGCCTGCCACGGAATTGTGAGGGACAGGCTGCCGATATCGCCTGGAACGTGGTCAGAGGCTGTGGCCGCGCATTCCAGCAGTCTACTCGCCTGCAACAATCTCTACTGGCAAGCCGAACCGCTCTAGAACCGACTTCTTGAGCCGGAGACCATGGAACTCAGCCTTGCCTGTGCGTTGTCAATACGGGCCGAGTTGGGTCCGCAACAGCATCGCGCGCACGCACCAGCCAGGATGGACAGCTGAAGATCATCTGGGTTCAAGTTGTCGACATAGGGCGATACGTATACGTTGAGCATACGCAGGGCCATGTCCTTGATGACCTGCATGGCTGCTATCTGCCGTGCGGCGTTGGGTATGTGCCGTCAGGCGAGCGGCTGCGGCTACCGCCGGTTTCGAAAAGTCGGCGCGACGTCGAGCAGCGTGTGTGTGTTGAAAGGGAGAGATGTATGTGGGACTTTGTGCACGCTGTACCGTGTATGTCGACGCGTGTTGGGGGTTGTCACCGTCTCTGCGGGTTGTCGATGTAGATGATGTCCGCACTAGAAGTGTATGATTGAATGGGGAGATGGGGGGGCCGGTGGTGCGCTGTGGATGATGATGCGAAGAGGCCGAGACTGGCAACTTGAGAACCGCGGATACAGGGAGCGCTGCGCTGTGCGCCACTCGCCGCTGCTGCCGGTGTATGACATTGGCGCCAGTGCGTCATCAGACACCCAGGCAGCCCGCAGCGCGCAGCCCGCCAGCAGCCAGCCAGCACAGTCACGTGACTCTACCCATCAACAATCTCTGAATTTCAGGTCCACTGCAGTCAGTCGCACTTCAGCTGCATCGTATCCCTCACCCTACCCCACCTCACCACCACCATGCCGCCTGCCCCAGTACACCAGAGGTACAATGCAAAGGCAAGGGGGTCCTCCGTCGGCGGGAGCGCCCACAAGAAGCGCAAGCGGAGGAACAAGGGCGAAGCCGAGCCAGAAGAGGACAAGATGACCCAGCCGCATCACGACCCATCAATGTCGGCAAAGAAGCGAAAGCGCGTCGACTCGTACATTGTGGGCACAACACAGCTGGGGCAAATCTAACAACATCAGGCAAAGAAGCTCATGCTCGAGCGGAGGGACGAGACGCTCAAGACGCTGGCCGCACTGCAGCCGTCCAAGGATACGTCTCGGTCGCTGCTCACGACCGCGAGTCTGGGCCAGAACCCGCTCAAGCCGACGAGCGCAAAGGAGCGCGAGGCTGTGGTTGAGGATCGTGTTGTTCGTCGTGGGCTAGAGCGCATCAAGCGCCGGCGCGGCGACGCAGACATGGACGGCGACGACGAGGACGATGACTCGGACGACGGCGTCGAGGTGGTCAACACGGTCGCCAAGGTTGAGGGCGTGGCTACCACCGTACTTGAGACCAAGGCGGAGAAGCGTGCGCGCGAGAAGGCCGAGGCGAAGGGTGTGAAGGGCAGCATCAAGTCGTCCAAGGTGGGTTGGAGGCGAGGGAGTGGGCTGACAATCAGGCGAGCTGGAACCCGAACGCACGCAAGGCCAAGGCTGAGGCGTCGAGCTCCGACTTTGACTCGTCTGACTCGGGGAATGATAGCGTTTCGGACGAGGAGGTAGAGGCGGGGCCGTCCTCGCCGAAGCCTACGGCTGGTTCGGCACTCAAGTCGGCGACGGGATCGGCGCTCAAGTCGAGTGTTGGCTCGGCACTGAAGCCGGCGACCGGATCTGCACTGAAATCGACTGTTGGCTCGGCGCTGAAGTCAGCCACTGGCTCGGCACTCAAACCGGCCGTCGGCTCAGCTCTCAAATCTACTATCGGCTCGGCACTCAAGTCTGGTGTCGGCAGCGCCCTCAAGACCGCCGACGGGGGCGTCTTCCAGCCCCGGGTGGTCGTGCGCGGGCAGAAGAAGTTCGCCCCGGCCCGTTCTCGCCCTGTGGAAGAGAGTGACGACGATATGGATGGCGAGAGCAGCGAACTGGAAGATGACAGCGATGAGGATGAGACCGACAGCGACGGGGAGGAGAGCAGCGAGGGTGGCGACGAGGATGAGGGCGACGAGGACGACAGCGACGAGGATGGAAGCGACGACGAGGACGAGGATGAAGATGGCGACGACGACAGCGATGATGCCGACGCCGACGCAGACGCCGACGCCGATGCACCCAAAGAACGCTCTTCTGGCTTTAAGAACTGGGCCCTCAAACAGATGGGCGAGAAGGAGCAGGCACATCCCGACCTGCTCGCAACGGCTCCGGCAGGCCCTAAGACCTACTTCCCTGCCCCAGGCAAGGTCGGCGAGCTGGTGGGACCTTTGGGTGCCACGCTCGTCGTCCCCGAGAGCTCGCTGCTCAAGGGCAGCGAGCCGGGGTCGAGCACCCGCCCGGCGATCAAGCGCCGGCCGTCGGTCGCCGAGGCGCGCATGGAGCTTCCCATCCTCGCGGAGGAGCAGGGCATCGTCGAAGCCGTGCTCATGTACCCCGTTGTCGTGATCTGCGGTGAGACGGGTTCGGGTAAGACGACACAGGTGCCTCAGATGCTGTATGAGGCGGGCTTTGGCTTCCCTGGTTCAAGTGAGTCGGCGACACTGGCGGCGCTGACAGCAGACAACCCTGGCATGATCGCTGTGACGCAGCCGCGACGTGTCGCTGCCGTATCGCTTGCTGAACGTGTCCGCGACGAGCTGGGACTGGACAGAAACTCGGGCGTCGTGGCCCACCAGATTCGTTACTCGTCGACCACCGCCCCTGAGACCGCCATCAAGTTCATGACAGACGGTGTGCTCTTGCGCGAGCTGGCCTCAGACTTTTTGCTGTCCCGGTACTCTGTCGTCGTGGTCGACGAGGCGCACGAGCGCGGCGTGAACACGGACGTGCTGATCGGTGTGCTGTCGCGTGTGGCCCGGCTGCGCGAGAAGCGCTGGCGCGAGGACGGCAAGCTGAGTCCGCTGCGCATTGTCATCATGTCGGCCACGCTGCGAGTGTCCGACTTTGCCGAGAACCCGACGCTGTTCCCCACCCCGCCGCCCGTGATTCACATCGGTGCACGCCAGCACCCGGTCACGATGCACTTTTCGCGCCGGACAAGCTCCGACTACGTCGGTGAGGCCTTCAAGAAGGTGTGCAAGATTCACTCGCGGCTGCCGCCGGGCGCGATTCTCGTCTTCCTCACTGGCCAAAGCGAGATCATGGGGCTGTGCCGCAAGCTGGAGAAGAAGTATGCCAAGGCGAACTCCAAGGCGACCTCCAAGGCAAAGGTCAAGGCCAAGCCCGCGACCGAGGAAGGCAAGCTGCCGCCCGAAGTCATGGAGCCCGAGGACGTTGAGCTCGGAGAGGACAAGGACCTCGCCGCGGATGTGGATGACGGGGCCGCGGAATCCGACCCCGAGGGCTTGGATACCGACGAGGATGAGCCGCAGATCTTTGAGGAGGAGAGCGATGGTGAGTGGGTATTCGCGAGCCAGCTGACACGGCAGCGCCCATGACGGTCCTCCCGCTCTACTCGCTCCTTCCGCAGGACCAGCAGATGGCAGTGTTCAACCCCCCGCCCGAGGGCCACCGGCTCGTCATCGTGTCGACCAACGTCGCCGAGACGTCGCTGACGATCCCGGGCGTGCGGTACGTCGTTGACTGCGGCCGGGCCAAGGAGCGACAGTTTGACGCGGCGTCGGGCGTGCAGAGCTTTGCCGTGTCGTGGATCTCCAAGGCGTCGGCGGCGCAGCGCGCGGGTCGTGCAGGCCGTACCGGCCCTGGTCACTGCTACCGGCTCTACTCTTCGGCGCTGTTCGAGGACCAGTTTGCTCAGTTCTCGCAGCCCGAGATCCTGCGCATGTCGATCGAGGGCGTCGTGCTCCAGATGAAGGCGATGAACATTGACGCGGTAACAAACTTCCCCTTCCCGACCCCGCCGGACCGGCACTCGCTCGCCAAGGCTGAGAAGCTGCTCCAGCACCTCGGAGCGCTCGACAAGCCTGTGGCGACGCGCATGATCGGGGGCGTGCAGCGCGCCGGCGTCGCAGGCGGACAGATCACCGACCTCGGCCGCGCGATGGCGTCGTTCCCCGTCAGCCCGCGCTTTGCCAAGATGCTTGTCGTTGGCGCGCAGAACAACTGCCTCGAGTATATCATTGCCATTGTGGCGGGCCTCAGCGTCGGCGATCCATTCATCCACGAGAACACGCTCGAGCTTGGCGAGGAAGGCAGCGACGGCGAGCGCGAGGCCGAGCTCGCACACATCCGCAGCGACGATGTGCGCGAGAAGGAGCGGCGCAAGGACCTGCGTGGCAAATTCTTCAAGCGGCAGTCGGTGAGTGAAGCTGTACATTTCTTGCCGCACCACTGACTCCCCAGGCATTCAACGGCAAGGGCGAGAGCGACATGTTCAAGCTCCTGACTGCCATCGGCGCGTACGAGCACAACCCGACCGCGGCCTTCTGCAACGAGTACTTTTTGCGGCACAAGGCGATGCAGGAGATCCAGCAGCTGCGTTCGCAGATCTCCAACATTGCCAAGGTGCCCAAGGCGCGGCTCGACCCGCCGTCGGACAAGGAGCGCAAGGTGATCCGGCAGATCCTCACGGCAGGCTTCATCGACCAGGTCGGCGTGCTCGAGTCTATCGCGCTCAAGAAGGGCTCGTCGGCGCACGGCAGCACGCGCGGCATCCCGTACCGCGCCGCCGGCGTCCCCGAGCCCGTGTATATCCACCCGTCGTCGGTGCTCTTCCACCACAGCCCGCCCGACTACATTGTCTTCACCGAGCTTGTGCGCACATCCAAGGTGTGGGTCAAGGGCGTGACCAAGATCCAGCCGTCGTGGCTCGCGGTGCTGGGCAAGGACCTGTGCACGTTCTCGCGGCCGGTCGAGAGCGCCGGCGCAAAGGCCAAGCTCAACGCGGCTGGCAACGAGCGCGAGGTGATTGTGGTGCCGCACTTTAGCGACCTGGGCGTTGACCTCCCGCCTGTGAAGCGCAAGCAGCGGCGCGAGGGGACGCGCTGGGTGATGGACGAGGAGTAGACTTAGAGATGCTAGAGTGTACTACTACGCTGTACTTGTATGAAACGGGTCTAAAGCAGGTGCGGTGGGTGGCCGTGGGTGTGGTGCGGGGTTGTTTCAGGACTGTTGTCGCCTTGTCGTACGCGGGTGACCGGCTGCAGCAGCCAGAAGCCAGCAGCGAGCGCGGCGAGGCGCGCCACTTACGAGGACAGCCGCGCCGCGACACGCGATCAGGAAGAGCGACGCCGCTCGGGCCGCCCTGCGCTGTTGGCGCCCGCCCTGGCCGTACCCTGCCGCGTCGATTTGATCCCGCTCGAGGCAGGTGGCCCGCGCGCGCGTTGCAGCCGTTGCAGCTGGCAGCCATTCCACGCTGGTGCGTGTTCCTTCCCGCGGGTCACGTCGTACACGCTTGTCGACCACCATCGAGCAAGCACCACCACACCACTCTCCTACTCCCACAACGACCACACACGACGGCATAACGACGACGTACGCATCCACGACACGCCCCGCCTGACTGAACACACCACACTCGCGCCCACCATGTCCGGAGAGATCGGTATTGCAAAGTGCGTTGGCTGGCGTTGGCTGGCGTTGGCTGGCGGGCGCGGCGTCCTCCTTGCCCGCCCGCGCCGTGCCGTGTCGTGTCGTGAAGACGAGCTGACCACCACAGCCTGCCCAACCAGGTCGGTTGAGACGAGATGCGACGACGGCGAGGACAACGCGACTGACGCAGCACAGAGGCACAAGATTGTCAACCAGCACGGCGCGCACTTCACCATCATGGTTGTTGGTGCGTTTGTCGCGTGTACAGCAGCAAAAGGACGGAGAGCTGACGCCGCGCGCAGGCGAGTCGGGCCTTGGCAAGACGACGCTCATCAACACGCTGTTCGCGACTGAGATTTGCGCGCCGCACAACTACCGCCAGCGGTGAGTGTTGCCTGTTGCGCGGCGGCCCGAGCGGAGCGTGGCTAACCCCGACTCCCAGCTTCGCCAAGCAGCTCGACAAGACGACCGAGGTCGAGATCCTCAAGGCCGACCTCGAGGAGCGCGGCTTCAACATCAAGCTGACTGTCATCGACACGCCCGGCTTTGGCGACTACGTCAACAACCGCGACTCGTGGGCGCCCATTGTCGACTTTATCGACGACCAGCACGAGAGCTACATGCGCCAGGAGCAGCAGCCTGTCCGTCGCGAGAAGCAGGACCTGCGCGTGCACGCATGCCTGTACTTTATCCGCCCTACCGGCACGGCGCTCAAGCCGCTCGACATCGAGGTCATGAAGAAGCTCGGCACACGCGTCAACCTGATCCCCGTCATTGCCAAGGCGGACACCCTCACGCCCGAGGACCTGCTCGCGTTCAAGCAGCGCGTGCGCGAGGTCATCGCCGCGCAGGGCATCAAGATCTACCTCCCCCCGCTCGACACGGACGACGAGGCGGCGGCCGAGAACGCGCGCCTGATGCAGGCCGTCATGCCGTTCTCGGTCATTGGCTCGATCGACGACGTGCACACGCCCGACGGACGCGTCGTCAAGGGCCGCCAGTACCTGTGGGGCGTGGCCGAGGTCGAGAACGAGGACCACTGCGACTTCAAGAAGCTGCGCTCGCTCCTCATCCGCACGTACATGCTCGACCTGGTCACCTCGACCGAGGAGACGCACTACGAGGCCTACCGCCTCCAGCAGATGGAGACGCGCAAGTTTGGCGAGCCAAAGGTCAAGAAGCTCGACAACCCCAAGTTCAAGGAGGAGGAGGAGCAGCTCCGCAAGCGCTTCACCGAGCAGGTCAAGCTCGAGGAGTCGCGGTTCCGCCAGTGGGAGCAGCATGTGAGTGGACGTGGGCTGCGGATTGCCCTGCTAACGCTTTTAGCTCATCGCCGAGCGCGACCGCCTCAACAAGGACCTCGAGCAGGCCCACACGTCGATCAAGGCGCTCGAGGCCGAGATCGACAACGTGGCCGCGTACCACCGCCAAGGCGGCACCGTCCGTCGCTAGGCCGCGACCCCTCCATGATGACCCGTCACGCAAATCGATCCGTAGTTCTTCGTCCCCTCTCTCTCTCTCTCTCTCTCGCTCTCTCTTCCTAACGAAATGCGCGGTGCAAACAAAGCCCGCACGCGCTAATGGCTAGTATTTTCTTTACCCGTTACCCAGGCTGCAGTGTGCAGCCGTGTGGCTATTGTCGGATATGCTATACCCTGGACGTGGTGTGGTGTGTGGGGCGGGGGGCTGTCGCGAGCGGGGCGTGGGTTCACGAGCGCCAGGGGACGCTGTCAGCGGCAGCGGAGGTGGTGTCGCCAGCGGTGTGGCGAGCGGTGAGTGTCCCTAACAGTGTCGCGAGCGTCGTCTGCCGTCGCCGGTGGCGTGTGGTGTAGTGTGGCGTGGCTGCTCGCCACGCCAGCACTCAGAGCTCGCTCAGAGACACGACACACCGCACGCCAACACACGCCGGCTGCGCCAACAATGCCACTTGTCGTCCGTGAGAGCGAGCGGGTCGGTGGCGCCGCAGCACCGCCGACGCATGTGCTAGCTATACCATGCATGCCTGCCCCAACTCGTCCACCAACTTGGTCAGGCCGACGCGGCGGCAGCCTAGCGCGCCGACAGCAGCCTAGCTCGCGACTATGTAGCCGCCGCGTGCCGCGGGTGCCATCGAGCTCGATAGCGCAACCGACCACCCAGACCACCCCCAACCTCCTGCTCGCGACCGCCCCCGCCCTCACGGGCGCGGGCGCGCACACCCCGCGCAATAACAACGCAATGCAAAAGAGTGTGTACGTACTGTATAACATGCTCGGCAACCGACGACGCACACGGATCAATCAGGTCCAGAAATATACGCTACATGATGACACAGCCGCAGCCGGCCTTGACCTCGTCGCTGTGGTCGCGGTCGCCGCCGCGGCGCTTCTTGCCCTTGGGCTTTGGCGGGGCGAGGGTGGCGTTGAACGTGTCGGCGGCGGGGGCGGGGGGCTGCGCCGCCGCCGCCGGCTGGTGAGCGTCGGCAGCAGCCGACGCCGCCGCCGGGGCGGAGGGCACGCGGCTTTGTCTCCGCGACGAGGGCGACGCCGACGCCGCCGCCGCCGGCTCGAGCGCCGTCGGCTGGCCCGCGCCCGCGCGTATCGGCGTGAGCTCGATGCTCTCGTCGCGCCGGCCGCCGCCGGGACGCGCAAACGACGGCCCAAAGTCGGACGAGTAGGACACGGGGCCACGCTCGCGCGGGGCACGCGGCAGCGTCTGCGACTCCCAGCGGACCGGGTTGCCGTCCTTGTCCCACTCGACGGCGAGGTCGTCGTCGCCGCTCGGGCCGTCGTCGTCGGCGTGCTGCCGCGCGACGCTGATGCCCGTCTTGCGCGCGACCGTGGGCAGCACCACATCGTCCCAGTCTGCGCCTTTGGGCGGCGTGTAGCTGTTCTCTGGGGGGATGAAGTGCGCCGCGATGCCAATGTGTTTCTGCGCCGGCGGCGTCGTGCCCAGATTCGAGCGCGGCGTGTCGACCGACGCGCGCACCTTTGGCGTCGATACCGAGCCAGCTGCTCTTGGCGTGCGCGGCGTCTTGGGCGTACCGGCCAACGCGACGCCCGCAGAGTCCGACCCGTGTCTCTTTCTTGCGTTGAGCGTCGATCTGCCGACGCTCCCGGACGGCGAGTGGCCGTTCAGCGTGGCGGACCGGCCGAGCGGCGTCGTGATGCTCGGCGACGGCTGCTGCTGCTGCTGCTGCTGGGTGGATATCCGCCTCTTGGGCCGGTTGCTGACCGACCCTGTGCCGTTCGCGCCGCTCGTCCGGCTCGAGCGAGTGTGTGGCGTGATGGGGGTTGTGGGTGCGGACGGTGTTCTTGGGGCTGGTGCTGCGGCAGATGGCTTGGCGAGCATGTACCGTTCTGCTGCGCGCGCCTCGAGCTCGTCCTCGATCTCGGCGAGCGTCGCGTCGAGGTCGACACGAAACGGCGGCGCGGCGTCGCGCAGGCTCTCCTCGCCTACGGGAAACTCGGGCGACGGCGGGCGGGGGTTGCTGCGCGTGCGCGCTTTGAGGACCGGGATGCCTGATGGCGGCGTCGAGCCGAGGACGCCCATCCCGTTGATGCCACCGCTGAGGCGGTGTGGAGCCTCCGGTGGCGCGTGCGACGACAGGCTCGACATGTGGACGGGCGTCGACGGCGATGCGGGGGGAAGAGGAAAGGCTGCGTACGGCTGCTGTTGTTGTTGTTGCTGACGAGATTCCGGCCGATAAGAAGGGAGCGGTGGGGGCGGCTCGATGTCTGCGAGCGTCTCGGTGTCACTGTATGACAGGAGGTTTGCGCCCGACGAGTTGGAGCGGAGGCGGTTCGGCGTGGGGATGCGGGAGCGCTGCTGGAGGTCGAGTGAGCTTGCGCGGGACGACGGTCTGGACGGCTGGGACTGTGAGGCTGCAAACTTGGGGGTCGTGGGGCGGGTGTGTTGTTGCTTCTGGCTTGAGTTTGAACCGCTGTTTACAGACGGCGGCGAGACGAGCTTGAGCGGGCTGGGCGCTCTGCGCTGGGCGGCGTGGGTGTGTTGTTGTTGGGTGTGTTGCCGGGGAGTGGTGGCGGGGGACGAGCGGCCTGGGTTGTTATTGTTGTTGTTGTTGTTGGCCGCGCAGTGGTCGTCGCTGACGCTGCTGTCGCTAGCGTACGACGTGTGCGGGAGGTGGGGTGCGAGCGAAGAAGACGACGAGGAAGCAAGGGCCGGTGATGATCGGACGGGCGACGAGCGGCGCTGCGGGCGGGAGTCGGATGTGGTGCGCTGGCGCGAGCGCGATCGGCGGCCGTCGTCACCACCACTTGGGCCGTGGTTTTGGCGGCGGTGGGGGGTGGGAGGGAATGTGGGTGGTGTGTTTGTTGTTGTTGATGATGATGAAGGAGGCAGAGACGAGTACGCCGCAGCTGCTGCTGCTGCCGCCGCCGCCGAGGTCCTTGTTGCCGAGTTGGGCGTGTTGTGGTGCTGGTGGTGGGTGTTGTGACGTGATTGCGACGCTACTCAGGTCAGCCCGCGGGCGTTTCGTCTCGACAGATCAAGCAGCACATGCACATCCTCACACACACTCCACGGGCAGCAGCAGCAACGACCCCGCCGCTGCCGCCGAGGAGGAGCACCCTCAGGGCGCCGGCAGCGGCAACAGCATTGGCGCCGGCAGCGGCAACAGCATTGGCGCCGCCGCCGCCGCTGCCGCCGCTGCCGTCGTTGTCGTCGAGCGGCTGGCTGCCGGCACAGCGCTGTTTCGCATGCACCACACGACGACAGTAGCACTAGTTTTCTCGGCGACGCAGCGGCAGCACCACCGCGAGCGACCGCGGCGGGCTCAGGAGCTGCACATCGCGGGAGCGGGACCTGGGCTGGCTGAGGGAGTACGCAAACCTTATCCGGGCGCGTACCGTCAACCTAGGACGGCAGCGACTTCCGCCGGCTGTCACCTGCTGGCAGCTGGCCATGCGCTCGCTGCCTGCTTGCTCACGGCGTCCGACGGGTCGACCACACACACTCACTGTAGCCTCGCGGCGCGTCAAAGACGACAAAGGACGGCGACAGGCCCGGAACATGCGCGGCGGCGGGCACGCCGACGCTGCCTCCGCTGCTGCTTCCGACGCCGAACCCGTAGTCGTCGGTACCGTACATGTCGTGCGGGCGGGCGTGTGTCGGTCACGAGTCGGCGTCGGAGTCGGCGGTGCTGCTGCTGGTGGGGCAAATGTAAATTGTCGAGATTGCACGGGCCACTGGTCGACGATGAGGAGGAGGTGGGCTGCGAGCGAGCGAGCGAGCGAGCGAGCGCTCGCCCGCCCGCCTGCTCTGCCTAGCTAGCTCTCTCTGCCGGCTCGTGCACGCACCAGGCTCAATCCGATCTGTGCCATCTCGTTGTCGACACACACAGCGGTACAGCGGCCCAGGCTCAGCCGTGGCGGCTGGCTGGCGGCAGGCGGCGCCAGCCAGACACGGTCGTCGAGCGAGCGCGCGAACACTCGCGGCGCACGCACGCGGCGCGACAACGCGACCCACACCCACACCCACGGCATCGTGACATGCATGCAGCAGCCGCTTACTGCCCGCGGCGCGCTGTCACCCAACAGACCGCTAGCAACCTTGTGCTCATACTCTTGTTGCACCACCTCCCACCCCCGCGTCGCTTGCACAGTGACATGTGTGACAAATCCCCCTGTGTCAGTCTCCTGAAACCGGCACATCCGATGAAAGGGCCTCGAACCTTGCCACGGCACCCATACACTCAAAACACGACACAAACAAGAGCCCAGCCCTATCCACAGGACAACCTGGTGACTAACAGCAACAAACAGCTCTCCAATTGTCCATGCATGCAGCGAAGCGGGAAGAGGTAGTAAGGCGAAGAGAGTATAATCTCAAACAGGGTAAGAGGGTTGAGGGGGGTCGTTCTAAAGGATCGTGGCTATGAGGACGTCAAGCTTCCTACAGGGCTAGAAAGCAGCTTTGGCTAGTTTATAAAGTGGAACAACATTGCCGCACATCTTAGTGACTGCCCAGGTTCCACTGGTCCAGGGCGACGTTGTTGACACTCGTGCCAAGCGACTCGCCAGGCCACTGGGGAGTGAACAGAACCTGGATGTTGGTCTGGCCACCGGCAGTGTTGTCAATCACAAGCACCGTAACGGGGTCGTTGCCAGGCGCGGGCACCGGGTCGACCACACCAGCAGGCGAGTCCTGCGTAAGAGGAGTGGCGCTCATGGTCGAGAACTTGAGACCGGCGGGCTGAGACTGAACAATGTTGGCGACAAGCGTCTGGCCACCAAGGGTAAGCGTGGCCTGCGTGTCACCGTTCAGAGTGACAGTAGCGTTCGTCTGCATGCGCCACATGACATCCTGGCCAGTAGGGGCAGCAACCTCGTCCTGGAGGAGGACCTGCTTGCGGCCGTTGACGAAGCGGATACCACGCTTGGTAGTCGACGTGTAAGCAGACGACATGTCGGTAACGAAGAAGGCCGAGTCGCCCGACTCGATGTTGAGGCTGGGGGCGGCACCCTGCGTGGTGCCAGTCGAGCCGAACCTGTTGACAGGCTTGGCGCCGACGAGCTGGTTCTGGTAGTTGACCAGGATCGTGTTCTGGCCCTCGGTACGCTTGCGGTAGTACGTCCAGCGCTGAGACGTCTGGTTGGCATCGCTCTCAAAGTAGCCAGGCGAAAGGTACTGGCCAGATCCGTACTCTCCAGCCCAGCGCTGTCCAAGAGCGTCAAGGACAAAGTCACCACAGTCGAGGTCGCCGTGGGCCTGGTGGTTGCTGAGCTCACTCGACTTCATAGCCCAGTAAACACCCGAGTTGTCCGTCCACGAAGTACGAGCAGTGGCCCAGGCACCGCGAGTGTCATTGAAGTTGGCGTCAATCGCGAGGCCGTTCCACCAAGCACCTTCGACGGTAGGGTCGTACCAGAACATCGAGTAGGGCTCCGACGCGTCGTAGCGGTCACGCTGGAAAAGGGTGTACAGGGGACGGTCGAAGATGGAGCCCCAAAGGAGAAGCGAGTTGGCAGTCGACGAGTACTTGTTGGGTCCGTGGTCACCGTAGTTGAAGAGCGAAGTCATGCCGGTGACGTAGATGTGGAAGAGCGAGGTGAGCGACCAACCAGGGTTGGAGGCGGCAAGGCCGCCGTCATCACCGTAGGCAGTGGTGAGCGCGGAAACCATCTCGGCAGCACCAGTGGTGCCAAAGTACCAGTAGTTGGCGGTCTCAGCCCAAGTGCCGTCGTCGTAGGCACCCTTGAAGCAGTTGGCCTGTGCGTCGGCGGGCGCGAGGTCGAGGATCTGCTGGGAAGCGTTGGTCGTGTCGTCACCGCTGATGGCAAGAGCGCCGAGAATCAGGCCACCGTTGCAGACACAGTTCCAGTTGCCGTCAATGAGCTGGTTGCCACGGCCAGGGCTGGTGCCCGTCCACCAGCCGTAGCCAGTCGCAGTGGTAAGGGCGTTGACACCCCAGTTGAGACCGTTGTTGACAATGGCGTTGCGGATGGTCGCCTTCTGCGAGTCGGACCAGGCGTCGTACATCCAGTCATAACCGATGGCAAAAGCAGCAGTCATCTCAGCAGTGTCGAGGAAGTGACCCTCGGGGTTCCAGCGAGTGTTGTCGTTGGGGCCGAAGTTGGAGCCGGTGGCAGCATTGTTGAGCTCGTCCCAGGCGTGGTCAACATAGGCGCGGTTGCCAGTGATCTGCCAGGCGTAGCCGAGGTTCTTGATCCTGAGCTTGATCTCACGCGCGACATCAAGGATACCCGAGCCGTCAAGACCGCCGTCGGTCACGTATGTGACAGTGGCGCCGCCGAGGTACGAGGACGCGTTGGCGACAATGGTGGCGTTCCAGAACGAAAGGTACGGGTCGCCGGCAATCAGGCCGTTCTTGAGAGCGTCCCATTTGTACTTGGGCGCAATGATACGAGGGTGAGCACGAATCGACGACCTGGAAACCTGGGTGTCGTCGGCAGGCCAGGCACCGTTGGTGCCAGGCGAGGCAACGTGAGTAGGAGCAGCCAGGCCCGATGTGAAGGTCTGAGGCGGTCAGTTCCGACCACGAAAAAACAAACATTCGCTACTCACACCAGTGGCGTAGCCGGGGTTCATGTAGGTGTCGGTGGCGATGGGAAGGAAGACCTGGCCGTTGGCACCGGTCTGGGTCTCAACAGCACGGTTGGTGGCCCAGAAGCTGACCAGCGAAGGAAGGGCAGTGTTGCCGGAATCAGCGCCCTTGGTACCAGTGGGGAAGTTGGAGGCGTGAGCACCACTGGAGGCGCCACCGTTGTTGCCGCTACCGCCGGCGTTGTCGTGGCTGTTGCTGTCGTTGTTCTTCTTGGAAGCGCGCGATCCGAGAACACCACCAAGAACAGCGCCGACAATGATGACCACGGCGAGGAGGAGACCGAGGAGGATCCAGAGGCCCTTGCGCGACTTCTTGGGCTTTTCGTAGCGGGGCTCGGACGAGGTCGCGGCATAGGGGTTTCTGTTGGACATGGGGTCTTTGTGTTGGGGAAGGATGGAGTCGCCAGAGGCGTCGTCGGGGCGCGACATGGTGGCGAGAGGTGGTGGGGGGTGTGGAGGTGGCGGAGGGGAAGGGGGGGGGGGGGAGAAGATGGGAGAGTGAAAGAGTGAGGGGATGCACGAGTATGTGCGGGGTGGGAGGAGGGAGGTCGTGCAGATGAATGAGAGGTGGACGAGAGTGTTGTGCGTAGTGTGAGAGGCCAGGGTAGTTTGGTGGTGGTGGTAGGACGCAGAGGGCGGTGCGGCGGCGGGCAGTGAATTGTGTCGCAAACAAGGCGGTGGGCGCGTAGCGTGTCAGCGGGGTGTGCGCGGTAGTGTAGTGTGGGCGGGCGTCGTGCCAAGCCGTAGCCGTGCGTGCGCGTTCCTTGCAACAGTGCAGGCGTGCAGGCAGGCCACCTTCTGTCTCGCCCATTGAAAACTAGAGCCGAGGGGACACACTCATCTTCCCCTCCTGTCTCGACCTCGGGACTGACAGACCGGCAAACTCTACTCACACTCATTTGACCGGTAACCACCATCGTGGTCATAGTCGTCGTACGGCTTGTTGCCCGCGCCGCCGTAGTGTGGGTCGGGCGAGTGCGAGTCCGAGTACGGCGCCTGCTGGTATCTGGCGTTGGACATGATGTCGGGTTGAACGGGGAGTGCCGGCCGGGAAGCGGCGGAAAGGGGACGAGGAAGAAAGAAAGGGGTGAGGGAGTGTGCGTATGTGTAGACGGGCCAAGAATAAGAAGATGCTGCACAAAGATGGGATCAAGAGGAGAGTGTCTGTTGTCGGTGTCTGCGACGTCGATGCAGCAGGCCGGCGAGCAACAAGATGGCGATGATGGTGATGATGCTGCTTGCTGCTTGTATAAAGGACTGCGTGCAGCAAAGGTGTCTGTCGCCGTGGGGTGCCGGGGTGCACCAAAGTCTCAGGCTACGCGTGGGAGGCGAGCCGCGACGTGAAAGAAAGAACAGGGGGCAGTGTGACTTTTGCCCCTGAACGCGTCGAGGCCGCCGCCGTCGGCGGCGAGGGGCGACGCGCGCCTTTGGCGGGCAATCCTGCCATCGGGTGTAGCACGGGCCTTTGCGGGCCTTGGCTCTTGGCCTTGCTTGCGACTGCTGCGGCGCGCACAGACCTACCTCACACATTCCCTTAGGCTACACCGCCACGAGCACGACCGCGGAACCAAGAATAACACTCAGGAGTATTACACGTCATTGACCACGTGGCCTATCATTCCCAGAATACCGGCACCGAGGACATCGGCTATGGCTTGCACGTGATTTCACCCCTCACCGCACCTCCACTCTCGCCCCAGTCAGAGTGGAGATGGATGCGAGATAGCAATCCTGCAGGACCTGCCAAACGAACGTTGTCTCACTCCCCGCATCCGTCGACACCCCCCTTTGCGACTCGACGACTGCACGAAATACTGTCTACGCAAAGAATATCGACGTCCTTTCGCCGCTACAGGCCTACTACCAGCTTCTCTCCTTCTACACAACCCTCCTCCCACAACCCCACCCCACCCACACCATGTCCAGCGAGCGCGAGCGCACCTCCCGCCCGGTGGACACACCCACCCCGCGTGACCTCTCGCCCGACCCCTCGCCGCCCGAGTCGCGCGCGTCGCCGTCCTTCTCGTTTCACGAAGAGCGCCGACTGCTCAAGTCCGACGAGTACTGGCTCTCGACGCGTCTCGTCGGCGGGCGCCCGTCGAGCGTGTCCACCTCGCCCCAGGCAGGCATGGACGCGCTCGCAAACTTTCACCACTCGCTCGAGCTCGACCAGGCAATCGAAGAGGCCTACACCGATGTCCTGCAGGCCCGAGGCGGCGGCGGCCTCCTCCCTCCGTCCATGATGGAGTCGGCCTCCGGGCCTGAGGGTGGCGACCTGGACCCCCTGCTGGCCAGCATGCACCGCCAGCAGGGCGACCGCGACGAGCGCCTCAACCTCGCCGAGGAGGATAACGAGCGCAAGATCAGCAACATGAACGATATCGTCCACCCCATGGCTGGACTCCAGGTCGACGAGAAGAAGGAGGATGGCAAGGGCCAGACGGTCGACACTGGTGAGTCACTGGCCAGTGCCGCCGGTGTGTGCGAGCCCGAGCGCGCCGCACGTCCATCAGTGATGGCGACGGCGTCGCATTACACCATCATACCGCACTGTGTTCCACACACTTGACGATCGCATGCTCACCATCACAGTCAGGGCATTCGCAGAGTCGGGTATTGGGAGCGAACTCGAGGCGCTCTAGTGAGTCACACTCGGCACTCAACGCCACGGCGCGACGCCACTGACACAGTATCAGCGACAACTTCTCAAAGTGCCTGGCGCTCCGCGACAAGTACATGATGCTGTCGAACCAGCGCCTGGGTGACAACCCACGCGACTATGACGGCACATTCCAAGGCTTCGCGCAGGAAGGTGCAGGTGATGTCGGCGGCCTCAAGCCAAACGCCATCGTCAACCAGTGCGAGGCTGCCGCCAATGGTGAGGCGTGGAAGATGAACCCGCCGCCGCCTCCTCCTCACTGGAAGTGGTCGCATGCGCAGGGCAAGCCGGTCGACCCCATGGCCTCGGAGGGACAGAACGGAGGGGTGGAAAGCCATGGGGATCTCGAGTTTGTCTTTGACCCCAAGGCCGTCCCCGGCCCCGAGCCCGAGGGCAAGCGCCGCCGGTTCGGCCTTAACGACGAGGGCGTCTACCAAGTGTTTGATGCCAACGACGTGGACAAGGATGGCGAGGCCGCCAAGCCCATCTGGTCAGCCCCCAGGCTCAAGGAGTACTACTCGGACCTCGACTACCTTCTCGGCGTGTGCTCGGACGGCCCCGCCAAGTCGTTTGCGTTCCGCCGCCTCAAGTACCTCGCATCCAAGTGGACCCTGTACACTCTGCTCAACGAGTATCAGGAGCTGGCCGACATGAAGGCCGTGCCGCATCGTGACTTTTACAACGTGCGCAAGGTCGACACCCACATCCACCACTCGGCGAGCATGAACCAGAAGCATCTGCTGCGTTTCATCAAGAGCAAGCTGCGCAAGGCACCCGACGAGATTGTCATCCACCGTGACGGCAAGGACCTCACCCTCAAGGAGGTGTTCGAGTCGCTCAACCTGACGGCCTACGACCTGTCGATTGACACGCTGGACATGCACGCCCACCAGGAGTTCCACCGCTTCGACCGCTTCAACAACCGCTACAACCCCACGGGTTCGTCGCGTCTGCGTGAAATCTTCCTCAAGACGGACAACCTGCTCAAGGGAAAGTACCTGGCCGAGCTCACCAAGGAGCTCATCTCGGATCTCGAGCAGAGCAAGTACCAGAACTCGGAGTGGCGTCTGTCCATCTACGGCCGCAACGTCAACGAGTGGGACAAGCTCGCGAAATGGGTCGTCAACAACAAGCTTGTGTCGCACAACGTCCGTTGGTTGATCCAGATCCCGCGTCTGTACGACGTTTACAAGGGTTCTGGTCTGGTCAAGAACTTTGAGGACATTGTGAAGAGTGAGTGAGGTGTGTTTGGCTGTTGCTGATTTCCCAGACGTGTTCCAGCCACTGTTCGAGGTCACTGCCGACCCGTCGTCCCACCCCGAGCTCCACGTCTTCCTCCAGCGTGTGGTTGGCTTCGACTCGGTTGACGACGAGTCCAAGCCCGAGCGCCGCCTGTACCGCAAGTTCCCGACGGCGCAGATGTGGGACACGAACCAGAGCCCGCCGTACTCGTACTGGATCTACTACATGTACGCGAACCTGACGTCGCTCAACAACTGGCGCAAGGAGCGAGGATTCAGTGAGTTTGCATCAGTGTCGTGTGGCTGACCCTCAGACACGTTTGTGCTCCGCCCGCACTGTGGTGAGGCTGGTGACCCCGACCACCTGTCGTCGGCGTTCCTCACTGCGCACTCGATCTCGCACGGTATCCTGCTGCGCAAGGTGCCGGCGCTGCAGTACCTGTTCTACCTGAAGCAGATTGGCCTGGCCATGAGCCCGCTGTCGAACAATGCGCTGTTCTTGACGTATGAGCGCAACCCCTTCAAGGATTTCTTCAAGGTCGGCATGAACGTGTCGCTTTCGACCGACGATCCGCTCCAGTTCCACTTTACGGCGCAGCACCTGCTCGAGGAGTACTCGTGCGCGGCGCAGATCTACAAGCTCACGCCGGCTGATATGTGCGAGCTGGCGCGCAACTCGGTCGTGCAGTCGGGCTGGGAGATGCAGGTGAAGAAGCACTGGATCGGGAACAAGTGGTACCTGCCTGGTGCGGCGGGCAACGACATTCACAAGGTGGGCTACGAGTGTGTGCTAGTGCTGACCTACAGACCAACGTGCCCAACATCCGCATGGCATACCGCCACGCGACGCTGTTAGAGGAGCTCACGCTCATCCAGCACGGCACGCACACGCCGTCTGCGACGCCGATGCCGATGAAGAGCGCGGGCGTGAGCCCGAGCGACGTGGCCGCGGCGGCCATGTCGCAGACGAAGCGGTACACCCAGCAGCCGACGCTGGTGGGAGGGGCATCGGTGCTCGAGACGCGCCGCCGCAAGAGCATTTCCAACCTGCAGCGCTCGCCTGCGCTGTCCAAGTCGACGAGCATGGCGTTTACGGAGGGGGAGGGTGCGGGCGCGAGCGCGGGGGCGAACGGCGCCTCGGCGTAAGAGCGCGCGAGGGGCGCTGTGCTAGAGAAGTGATTTCCTTGTTCGTAGCATTCTATCATAGTCGATGCGCTGCTATTTCTTGCATTGTATAATGTCATGTAAATGTATCATGTTAGGTCGTTGCGGCCGGTGCGGAAAGTCGAGCTGCCAGCTGCCGCGGCCCGCGCCACGCGACGCGCCCTGAAGATCACCATCCATTGTTGCCACCATCAGGCAGGACAGGCCACCACGTCAACAAAGCGGCCTGCATCTCTGCATCTCACTGCACCTCTCACCACCACGATGTGGGACTACCTCTCGCCGATCCTCTGGTCGCTCCTGCCGGGACAGGCAGTACACGCGGCCCTCCCGCTCCTCTCCTCGCTCGCGCCGGCGCTCCTCCCGCCCGCGGCGCCCGGCAGCGCGACCTACACGGCCAACTACCGGCGCGTCCTGACCGCCGGCGTGGTGTGCTACCTGGCCTACCTGTTCGCCACCGACGCCTCGAGCGACGGACTGGCCCAAGGCGACTGGTACGCCATCCTCGGCGTCTCGACACGCGCGACGGACGACGAGCTGCGCCGCGCGTTCCGGGGCCTGAGCAGGCTGTACCACCCCGACCGGGTGGGCGGGAGCACGGAAGCGGCCGCGCGGTTCATCGCGGTCCGGCAGGCGTACGAGGGGCTGAGTGACCCGGTGAAGCGGTTCGCGCATGACCGGTGTGTATGGGCTCTCGCTGCGGGGGTGCGATGAGATAAGGCGTTCACCCACGCCGGCGTGCCGGCGAGCCGAGGCGCTCGCCGCCGGCGGGTGGGCGGACGAGAGGAGACGAGCGAGCTAACGCCCGCACGCAGGTTCGGCCCCAGTATCGCACACTGGCGCGGCGTTGTGAGCTCGCGCGAGTACATGCACCACGGGCTCCTGAACGCCGGCGTGTTCTACGGCATCAGCCTCGGCTTCCTGGTGCTCTTCAGCCTGCTGGGCAACAGCAGGGCGACTTATGTGGGTTGCGCTGCGGGCGTTTGCCAAGCCGGCTGACACCCCCACAGTGGCGGTACACGCTCCTCCTCGCGCTGCTTGTACTCGAAGCCTCGCTGCTGATGGCGCCGTCGCCGACGGCTAACTCGCGCCCGTCCTCCGCGCCGATCCTCGCGCTCCTCCCGCGCCCGCTGGCCGTGCTCGCCGCGCGCGTGTTGCCGACAGCGACGCTCCAACGCCCGCAGTACCAGCACATTGCGCTCGCGCACCGTCTCTTCTCGGAGGCGGGCAACGCGCTCGCGCAGCTCGCGGCAGCGTATGCCGAGCCGGCGGCTGACCGCGCCCAGCAGACCTGGGCGCTGGCGAGCGCGCTCGCGCGCGACAGCGTCGCGGGCCTCGGAGAAACTGTCGCGCCCGTCCTCGCGGGCGCGGCGGGCGCCGAGGCCAACCTCCTCGAACGGATGGAGCAGGGTGCGTTGTGGGCAGTGGGGCGAGCTGACGGACAGTGCTGCTCGATACGAGTTTGGCGCACCACCCGCGCACGGCCGAGCCGTGGGCCGCGGCGTTGCGTCGTGCCCGGCCTGGCGCAGCGGCGACCGCGCCGCTGCGTAACGGACACGCCCACGCCGCCGAGGCTGCCGCCGTGCCCCTGCCCGACAGCCCGCCCGAGACGCCCGACTTGGGCGCAGAGCCAGCCACTGCCGCCGTGCGCCGTAGCTCGCGGCTGCGGAGCAGTTCTCCATAGCAGCGGCCGTAGCACCGCAGCCCAGCAGCATGCATGGTATTGACGCTGATGGGCCTGTCGACGCTTGCTGAGTATCTTCTCTCGAGCACGTAACGAAATGAAGGATGTCTTGGAATCACTCGGCCAACGTTTCGCCGAGATCATTGGCATGGGCATGGTGATTCCGGGTCACCGAGGCATTGGCTGCACTCACATCCTTGGGCTGACGCTCGATCGGCCTGATGGATCACCTCTACCTCGCGCAGCATGTGCCGTTGTAAGATCGCCTCGTATGCGCACAAGCACTCGTGGGTTGTAATACCAGCTCCTATGCGCTGCGCCCGGCACCGGCGCCGCCTCTCTGACAACATGATTCATACGCAGTGTCCAACGCGGCAAAGGGCGGGCGAACCTCCGGGCAACCCACGGGCAACCCCCGGGCACCCCCGCCTAACTATTTAGTCGCCGTCCGCAGGGGCGAGCCCCCTCTAGCTAATCTATGACAGGCGCGCGTGCGCGCAAATGGGTGTGGATATGGCGTGTTCCGCGTGACGCGAACAGGCGTGCAGCGTGTAGTGATGAGGAAAGAAAAGTGTCCGTGAGCGTGCGTTGCGCTTAATCCCGTGCGCGGTCGACCAGCAAGCGCTGCTCGATCAGGTCCGCAACGGCCTTGCCGTCGAGCGGAATCTCGTTGCCCTGGAAGCCCTCGGGGTAGGCGACGGGTGGCGTGTTGGGCGCGGTGAAGCTCTCGTTGCCCCACCAGCCGTAGTGTCGGATGCCGAGGGCGCGGGCGGTCCACGCATAGTCGTACGAGAATCCACCGGGGAAGAAGAACTCCATGATGGTCGCGCGGGGGTTGAGGTTGTTCATCCACAGCAGGTGGGTCAGACCGTTGCCGTGCACGCCCATCATGATGGTCGTGCGCGCGGCCAGGTGGATCTGGTCGTCACGAGACAGCTTGTCCATGGCGACAATGTTGACCTCCCATCCGTACTTCTTCTCGAGGCCCTTGAGCGCGGCGACGAGCCCCTCGTGGTCCTTCTTCTTGAGCATGCGGCGGCCCCAGTCCTGGCGCGAGACATAGGTAATGACGGGGGTGCCGGGGGTTCTCGCCACAAGCTTGTTCTTGTCGACGGTGTCGGCCGCGCGCTTGGCCAAAGCCTCCTCCTCCTTGCGCTTGACAAACTGCGGCGCATCGTTCTGGTCGTTGACATTGTTGTGCTCCTCGAGCGCAGTGACATCCGCAATGTCCTCGTCGAGCTCGTCCATGCCGATTCCGTACTCGTCGAGGTTGATCTCGTGGACGCCGGCAGCCGAGCCGACAAACTCGAGCAGGTTGCGGCGGACAGGCGCCCACCAGTACCGGCTGCCGCGGAAGCCAGCCACCGCCTCGGCGGCCGTGCGCCACGTCTTGGCAAACTCGGGGCCACGGAAGGCCGCCGCACGGTCGGCGAACACGACACGGTCGAAGACGTACGCACGGCCAGTGTCGGTGCGGTCGTGGAAGTCGTTCTGGTACTCGTAGCTCATGGCGGGGAAGATGGCGCGGGTAAGGAACGAGTTCATCTTGGCGTAGTCGTTCCACTTGCCCGCCTGGACGTGGGGCATCATCATGCGCGCGGGCGCGGGCAAGTGCGTCTTGCCGAGCGCGTCGATGGACGGGTCAAGCGACGAGTACGTGCGCCAGAGGCCGAACAACAGCTCAGCGGCAAAGTGGTAGTAGTGGTCGAGGAACTGGGGCGGGTCGTTGACGAGGAGCGTCGTGCCCGACACACGCGACGCCGAGTGGCCCCAGAGCCTCTTGGCTTCCGAGGGGAAGACGATGCGCATGTCGCGTTCGGTAGGCTCGCTGGGCGTTGTCAGCTGCGTTCTTGCTTCCCACCAGCGAAGCCCCACTCACCGTCCCTTGATCGACTCCTCGTCGTTCCAGATCTCACGGCCAGTCGACGCCATCATGCGCAGCAGGGGGATGCTGGATGGGTGCTCGGTGACGATGTAAAACGTGCCGTTGAGGAGGTAGATGTCGTCGAAGATGGTCCATCCTGGGGTGGTGTCAGCAGAGTCTCCCATCGCAGGCGTCACGTCGCACTCACCCGGCGCATGCGCCAGCACCTCTGTGCGCGCGGCGCCCTCATCGCCCCACTTGACCTTGGCGTCCGAGATGCCGGCGGTGACGCCGCCCTCGCGGGCCTCCTCTGTGAGGTCCGGGAGACGGTGGGTGCCCGAGTTGTGTCCCCAGCCCTTGCGTCCTCCGACGCCGAGACGGAAGCCGAGGAGCGAGTCTGATCCGCTCGAGTTTGTGAAGCGGAAGCTGAGGTCGAGCTGGAGGAAGAGGCCGAAGAGCAAAATGAGGATGAGGATGAGGAGGATATCCCTTCGCGTGACGTGCCAGGACATTGTGGCGAGGTGCACGCGGGGAGTGCGGATGGCGATGTGTCCTATTTTGACTGATGGAGGGGGGGTAGGTGTTTTATAGGTGGGTGCCAGCTGGAGTGGCGTGGGTGGGTGGGTGTGGGTGGGTGTGGGTGGCTGTTGGTGTGCGCGCGTTGCCAGGCGAGTTGCAGTTGCAGCCGTCGTTGTACGCAGCCCGGCGACGCCGTGGCAAAGGAAAATCTAGATTCGCCCTGGGGCTGGGAGGGGAGGCGTCGAGGCGTTTTTGGCTCGGCGGCAGCGCGTTGCTTGGTTGTCAGGCGTCACTGGCGTCCGTCGGTGGGCGCGGGGGGCGTCGCAGGTGTCAGGCGATACAATTGTCAGTTGAGGTAGATGCAGGGAGTGCAGGCTGGTGTTTATTGCGCAGTTGGCGGTGGTGGTGGTTGTCGTCGTCGGCTGTGCGGCATGCGGCAGGCGGGCAAGAGATTGCTGCTGCGTGTCGTCGGTGGCGTGGGCGCGGGCTAGGTGCTGCTGTCGTCTGCGAAATTCGAGCAGATTCGTGTGTTGATGTCTTTGTGCTGCTCGCCGTCGGCAGTAATGAAATGAAGAGGGGTAGATGAAGCAGGTGGGGGGGATGGTCCTGGGGAACACTCTAGGTCCGTCTCGCCCATGTTCATATGCATGTGCGCTGGCATGCGGCGTGCGGCGTGCCAGCAGCGTCGACGACGACAGCATGCCCAGTGCCGTGAGTCTGGGACGGCCAGGCACTGTGGATCTTTTGCTGTCGCTGTCGCTGCTGCTGCTGCTGCTGCTGCAATCACACGGCCACACGATTGCTTGCTTGCTCGGTCCTCTCTCTTGGCGTCGCACGCTCGCGGGATCCCGATGACCCTTTGCCCGTGGCCAGCATCAACACCAAGCAAGCAGATCAGCCGTCGGCCCAGGATCCCAGCCGGCAGACACAAAAAGCTTCAACACATCACTGCCGCCGCTGCACCTCTCGTCATCCCCCTAGCATGATCCCATGCCTCCCTGAGCCCGCCCGGCTCGTGTCCCGCACGCCATGCCCATGCCGGGCAAACGGGAACCTGAGCCACAACGCCACGCACCTCGCTCCCTCTCATGTGGACCTGGCCCGAACGACGCCGTGGCGCAGAGCGTAATCTGCCCAGAAGCCCGGGTGGGGTCGTCGAGCATGCATATCTCAGAGGCTTCTGGGACGGCAGACGGGAGCGCTGGTCGGGCGAGGGACACACTTATGATTGTGGGCAGCGCTGGCGCGGGCTGATAGGGAGAGCAGTGATCGCCGTGCTCGCCTCGGTTCGAGCACATGCATGCGGCTACGATTGACGGGCAGCACAAAACAAAACATGGCTGCTGGCTAATGCCACCCGACCCGACTGCCGCGGCCACTCAAGCCCAGACACAATGACACACCTGCCGGCATAATGGCCTCTGCGGCATGTCGTAACCGCATTGATCGTTTGAGCAGCACGTGAAATGTAAAAGACAATTGACTGCCATGTCCATGAGATGGAGAGCGCAGGATTGTTTCAGTGCGTGTTTGGCTGTTTCTGAGGCATGTATCTCGCGGGAAGGCAAGGGGGAGCGAGGGGAAGTTGTGACGTGTGTGGTCTTGTGTTTGGTCCTACAGTAGTGGTGGGCAAGGGTGCCAAGGGGGGGTGACTGCCGCGGCATGTGCGCAGATGCTCGTGTGTTTGTTTGGTCGCGGCGTAGCAGTCCTGGCCGCAGCGTAGCGGTTGGCGCGTACTGGCGACAAGGCATGTAAAGCCAAACAGCAAGCAGCAAGCGTGGCCAGGTGCTTGGTCCGTAGCAAGTGGGGCATGCTGCCAGTTGCATGCTGCACACGGCAACACGCGCCACGCGTCCAACAGCTAAACAGAGCAAGAATGCAGCTAGCGCCGGCCAAAACACCCAAACTCCCCACGTCGCAGCGATACCACAGAGCACCGCGTGCGAGCGCCGTTTAGTGCGTCCGCCACCAACTGTCATTCGCAGGCGCGTATTGGGTGCCCATCACTGCGACGAGCGGCAAAGCGCGGCGCAAGGCCAGCACTGTGAGCGCCGCGGCCGATGGGCTCCGGTCGGCAACCACACACGCCTAGCAGGCGGTGTGTGGTCCGAAGCTGCGCTCTTGGTGGCAGACCATGTGGCGGACGCAGCATTGATGCGGGCTGAGGGGTGGGGGGGGGGGCAGGCCGGCGAATCCGCCGTATGTGTGTGTGCGCCGAGTTGGCACTGCGGCGCCATTGTGCGCCTCTGACAGCTTACATTCAGCAGCGCCGCATGCATCCCCACGCCCATATGTCCGTTCACACCCTAGTCGGTGTCCAAACGACTAAAACAGCCCACCAAGACGCCGAGACCCGGAGCTTTAGCCGCCGGGTAAAGCGCACCCGGAGCGTCGCGCAGCAAACAGCCCCGATGCTACTTGATTGGGGTTCCGAGGGCTGTCGTGCACTCGCACACAACACCATGGAGAAGCGGGACACTCGAGACGGCGCGCGGGACGACGATATGCAAGACAAGGACGAGTACGGGCCGGCGCCGACGCCGAGCTCCGCCGAGTGCCCCGACGACGACCCGCTCACGCGCTCCGTGTCGCTTGGCCCGCCGCCCGACGGCGGGCGCGACGCCTGGCTCGCGGTGCTTGGGTGCGCCATGACGGGCTTTACGCAGTTTGGCATGTGTGCGTGTCGTGCTGATGTTGCTGTGGCCCGCCCAGCGCTCGCTCCGCTCGGCGCTGACACCGCCCAGCCAACTCGTTCGGCGTCTTCCAGGCGTACTACGAGACCGGCCCGCTGGCGTCCTACTCGCCCTCGACCATCTCGTGGATTGGCAGCATGCAGATGTTCCTCATGTTCTTCGGGGTGCGTGTATTGTTGCCTTACCGCCCAGCTGACGCCCAGGGCCTGTTCGTCGGGCGTATCTTCGACCGGCATGGCCCGCACGTCCTCATGGCGCCGGGCACCGTGTGCCTCGTCCTCAGCCTCATGCTGACCAGCGGTACGCGCGCGGATGGCTCCGGCGGGGCGGGACAGCAGCGCTGACAACGACCCAGTATGCAAAGACTACTACCAGTTCCTGCTGGCGCAGGGCGTGCTCTTCGGCATCGGGAGCACGCTGCTCTTCCACCCGAGCGTCGCGGCGCCCGGCCAGTGGTTCCTGCACCGCCGCGCGCTGGCCATGGGCTTCGCGTCCCTTGGCTCGGGGCTCGGCGGCGTCGTGTGGCCCATCGTCGTGCGCCGGCTGGTCGTGGAAATAGGCTTCCCGTGGACCATGCGCGCCCTGGGCTTCATCTCGCTCGGGGTGTGCGTCGCGTCGACGTTGTGCGTGCGTACCCGCTTGCCGCGCAAGGAGCCCGTGCCGTGGGCCACGGTGCTCACGCCGCTCCGCGAGGCGCCGTTTGTGTTGCTGACTATCGGCGCGTGTCTCGTCATGTGGGGGTACGTTGTTGTGGCGCCGGGCCGAGCTCACCCACCACAGCATGTACATGCCCTTCACGTTCCTGGCCACCAACGCCGTGCGGCTCGGCGCGAGCGAGGACCTCGCGTTCTACACGCTTGCGCTGCTCAACGCTGGCTCGCTCGGCGGGCGGGTGGTCTCAATGCTCGGGGATAAGTTCGGACGGTGTGTAGCGGCCGCAAGAACACCACTGACGACGCCAGGTTCAACACCATGGCCGTGTCGGCCGTGCTGACCGGCATCGTGCTGCTCGCCTTCTGGATCCCTCTGAGCTCTGTGCGCATGATCCTCGCCTTCGCCGTCGTGTACGGCTTCGTGTCGGGCATCCTCATCAGCATCGTCTTTGCGTGCGTGCAGCAGGTGGGGACGGCCAAAGACGTCGGCAGGAAAGTCGGCCTCATGTGGGCCATCGCGTCCTTCTTCTCCCTGAGCGGGCCGCCGATCAACGGCGCATTTATTGCCAAGGCCGACGGCGCCGCCGGGTACCGTTACGCCGGCGTGTTCAGCGGGGTCGTGGTTCTTGTGTCGACACTGTTCACGCTCGCGTCCAAGCTCAAGCAGGACAAGCGGTTGTTTGCGGTGGTGTAGGGGTGGCATGGTCGTGTAGTGGGTAGCGTAGACATCATGGTAGAAATTTCTGCGAGGCCGTGTCTGGTGGGTTTGAGAGAAGCATGTGATATGTAAGCAGCTCCACCCATGGTCGACAAATGTTAGATGCGAGAGTCAATACTGTCTGGGCTGTTTGGCACTTCCCTGTCGACTCATCTATCCTCTTGGTGTAATCGCTGCTTGGCGAGACGTCAGCGCCAGCAACCCTGGCAGACGTTAGATGCCAACATCAGCGACCGCCAAACTGCGCCATCCATGGCATGCGATAGTGTACAACAGTGTCTCTAGCCTCCTACTCGTCCGTCTTGCCCGGCGGCAGCCCACAAGGCTGGAGCATGCGCTGGGCCGTCAGCACATCGCACAAGTCACCACCCCCACCCCCACCGCACGCCCAAACCCACCTCGATGACCTCAAACTTTTCCCGGGCACGCGTCTCGCCGTCCGCGATAGCAATGTACGACAGCAGCGGCG